>CALYOO010000490.1:0-28047 GCA_945261195.1 Cryptosula pallasiana
CCTCAGATGAGGACATAAGTGCCTCGAGCACAGGTTTTCTTGCCCAAGCTGCGCCACATACCAGCACCCCAGTCAGGCCAGCACCCTTACCAATGGACACTGCGACATCATCAACAATTGCTAAAACAACATCGTCAACTAGTGAACAGCCTTCTGGTGACATGATTATAGAGAATCTCTCATCAAATATAAGTGATCTAAGCATAAATGTGACGGAACATTCAACAACTTCTGAATACTATAGACTAAAAACTGTTTCGTCTAGCCCAATTGAAGAATGTATTAAAATTAAAGTCAGATAATGATAATACATGCGATACGTGATACTGTAGAGGATTTTAGTATGAGCGGTGGCTCAACAGCTTCACCGGACCACTGTATACTTCAGCCTTCCTAAACTATTGAACACTAGGGCTTATGGTAGCAAGTCGTACTAGTGTCAACGCACAAATCCGTAATACAGCTTCTAATAACTGGTAGTATAACTCTGCCGCATACGGTATTTAATTAATTACACCATCTCAATACGGGAGACTTCTTCTACACAATACGGGGATCTGTTACGCAACACAGCCAGATCCGTTTCCACTATCAATTCTGCTAGTCAGCAAGTGTATAGATTTTAGCATCTGATAGACTTTCAGCAATCGTTAAACTTCAGCAATCAAGTTAGGCAGAATTGCAACAATCACAAAGAGTGTAGTTAATCTCTAAGTGTTTAATTGTTTAACAAGCGTTAGTCTGCTTCACAAATTGTACAGTACAAGGAGAGTTTAGTTGTTAATGATAATATATTCTTCAACACAAGACACAAAAACTTACGGCAAGAGGTGTATCAAAGTGCTTTGATAATCATGGCACGTTTGACAAAACGACTACTTCCAGCTAATGATTACGAGGAGTCACAATGTTACCCTACGCTTACAGTGATTTGACTCTTGCACAACCACTCCAAGAACTCTGAAGGCTTGGGCGATCTGCTCCAATACTTATAAAGTAGAACATGTAAATGTGCAGTTGAAATCCACAACATACAATTGGTTAAAAAAATATGATATGTTTGGCTAATAAAACTGGGAAGCTGCATTCAAATAATACAACGCCATAGACATTTACATTTACTCAAACAGGCCCGTTAAAAACTACGCACAAACAACAATAATAATAATTAAATAATAAGGTCAAGATAGCCGCCGAAACGATTCCTAGTACGAGGTTCCTCACTGGTACCTGGCCAAGACGCCTCGAGACCCTGTTGGTACACAGGCTCTCCAGGTTTCTAGGTACCGAAATCTACCACAATACTACTGTTGCTGTTTTGATTAAATTTTGACACGATTCTTCTAATTACTGAAAAACTAACTGTTATCATCATCAATACTGAATATATATTATTATTTGGAAAAAAATTAATTAATGAATAGGTGGTAGCAGCAACACGGAAATAAAAATGCATTCATTATAATTATTTTGGCATTTATCACTAAAAATATTATTAATGAACTCATTTGAATGATATGAAAGCTAGAAGAATGATGAGTAATAAAAATTGTTGTTAATAATAATAGCTTTTGTTGTTTATGAGTTGAAAGTTTGCTTTTAAAAATTGAGATACTTCGTTTTTTTAGTATTATTGTTGTTACTGTTATTATCCACATCAGTATTGGTTTGTTATTTTATACTGCTAGGATTAGTATCTGTAATAAATAGTGTAATAAAGACCAACTATGATATTTTATATTACTTGTACCATTATATTATACACACAACTAGTAGTGCTATACTACTTGTTGTTGTGCATAGTAATATACTGTTGTTTATGATATTTAGGTAGGTGTACTTAATTGGACACTTTGGGGACACAATGTGGCTTACTATTATCTAACTGCCATTTGTTGGTTCGGTCAGTTTCGTCTCTACGGCCGCTCTAAAGAATGTGCATGCTTGATGGTTAAGGGTAAAGTTGACTTTTTCTTATTTTATTGCAAGTGAAAGTTTAGCAACCAAAAACCACTCCATGTTTGTATCCCCAAGCTGCTATAATTCCCCACCTTGAATCGTATGTTGGGAATTCACTGTTATAACCTTTTGTTTTCTATCTCACTTTCAAAGCTTATCATTGAAATTACATCGTCGAGCATAAGACAGCATTGCAACTAATTAGCCCCTCAACTTGGATTTGGATTAGTTGCTAGTTAATTTTTGTTGTTACCTCGCAGATATTTGCTCAGTTTCTGACTATTGTCCCACTTGTGGCACTTATCAGCAATGCTGTGAACAGGGTGAAAGAGATTGTACTGCACATATCTGTGACCCACCTCACTGCTGCCACTCTGCAGTAAGCTAAAGCTGCAGTAGACATATTTACCAGCATTAAGCCTATCATTGATGGAACAGGAAGAAGCCTCATACAGCGCGGGCTGAACATCAAAGAGGTTTTTGCTGACGAGTTCCACATAATAGAAAGATGGTGAGCCATACTATGACAAGGTTAAGTACAGGCAATGCGTGTTTTAATTCACTGAACTACTCGATATTATTGCATTGCTTTATTGAAAAGATTATGGTAGAGCTGTGTATTGTGACATGGCCGGTTCTCTTTAATATGCAGCAGTTTCGTAAGCTTGCTGCTCGGCTTATTCTTTTTCTTACAATCTCAGTATAGTGAAATTGATTGTTACTCCATAGGGTTCAATGAGTGTTTTAACAGTTATATGCAGTCATCCAAAGAGTGGTAACATTACGTAGCTAAACTAGGAATTTTGTCAATAACTAGAGAGATGTTTCTTATCATGACATGTGGTATTCAGCACATGATAATATTGTTTAGATAAAGGCGACGTAAACCTTCAATTGGCTGTAGGTGGTGTTCATGCATTCACTTGGGCTATTGTTGTGTTGATCATCAAACAATTAATTGATAACTTTACTTACTTTTTATTAACAGGGGTGTAGGATCTGGAACTGCACTGGCATTCCGGTCAGCAGATGGGAAGTTGGGAGAACTACGAGCTCTGCTGCTTACTGTACCATTCATTAGTCACTCTGGTACTGCTACATATGAAACAATATCCACAGCGATGTTGTCGCATAACTTGACCAAACCTCATACCATCAAAGTTTCTATTAACTAGTCTAACATCACGTAAGTAACAGGAGTCCATTTTTGTTTCTAGAATGTCTACAGCAGCAAGTTATCTCAGCAATGAATTGGTCATTGGTTTCAGAGCCCTTTTGTATTTGCTAAGATATGACTTGTAGTTTTACATGCTAAGGAAAAAAAAGTGGTAAACTTCAACTGTATATTTTACATTTTACCTTGCAGTGCACAGCTTGGAATATGACATTAACAATTCATGTTACCAGTAGAACAATGTATCAACAGTTTATTGTTGTATAATAATTCATATCATAGTCAATGTAATCTGTTGTACAGTGATTTTATACTTTTTACTATTGTAGATACCACACCATCCAAACCACTGGCTCAGTGATGAAAGATTTTAGATGGCTTACAACTCTGATAATGAACACAACTGCTTCAGCTCTTCCAAGGATATTGATATTTTCAGCAATGTCGACAGTTTGATAGATGCGTATCAATATGTAACAGCCTATGCTCATCAACCTGTCGGGGCTGATGCCCTCAGATAGTTATGTTTCACCCGACAACTGATGCAATGATAAAGCAAAGAATAATTGAAGATCTTGGCAAGATGAATGGTGTCATTAAATGCATATTTTGCTCAAGCAGCCTTTCCATGGGCATGAACCTCTCAAAGATTACCTATTTTGTGCATTATGGTGTCTCAAGAACAGCGGATGCATTTCTCAAGGAAACCGGCCGCGCTGCCAGAGAGATAGGCTCACATGGACACTCAATTTTAATGAGTTTTCCGAAAATAGTAGCTGGCAGAAAGCTGGATACAACCATAAAGCTGTACGGTAAAGCAGCAACTTTTCTACGCCAGATATTACTTGATTAATGTAACTGTGAAAAACCTCACCAACAGAGCAATTGTGATGTGTGTGAGCCAGACCTAACGTGTCCATTGAAGTCAGTCATACTAGACTCTTACGATTCATCTATTACAGATTCATTTAGTGATTTCCTTTCAATAGGTTCAGTGGGCAGTCTTGGTGACATCTGACCTTTCACCACAATATCTCATGTCAAGCTGACATTATAAGTCTCATGCAAAAATTTTTCATCAAAAGTTTCTCGGTTCATTTTATTTTTGCCCCAATACAAACCACCTATATTATCAGTTTGTAGTACTGTATGACTGCAGTATAATCATATTAACATAATATATTATTCATATTTTAACAATAAAACATTATCCTTTATTTGATTAGTTCTTAAACAGCATCAATGTAATATTAATATATTTTTACACGTATCTTTTTGTGACAGGATAAATAAATGTCTGTGGTGAAGATCTTGTGAACAATGTACAGTCAGTGTTTGTGGCTTCAGCGTTTTTTCTAACATCAGCACAGAATATTTAACTACATTTTGTAAATTGCACAATTTATTTCATGCTTTCATGCTAAGTAAGGGATCGACCAATATTGTCAACAATCGGTAACCATGGTATGATATTCAACAGTACAATCTAATGCGCTATAATCTGAATCGGGGCACACTTCCAAGGACGATTCAGGATCATCTGTAGCATGCGATTTCCCAAACTGGCAGTAATAACTCCGGATTCGAGATAACTCGATTCTCGCAGCCAGCCACTCCCTCAAACTCTTACCATCCATTCCCGCTGAGAGGTTTCTAGTGACATTCATGGTTGAAGGGGAGTGCAATCTTGGTCTGGTTGGATGCATGAGATTTGAAGTGGAGTAAAGCTCAGTAAGGAGCTTTATCTCGGCCTTGGCTAGCTCAGCCCTGTGTCCTGCTGGTGAGCCATGATATCCCAGTTCGTTGGCTGGTGCCAAGATGATATCAGAGACCTTTTTGTGTCCTTTTGATATCTCATCAAGATGTGGCTGTGTAAACGCGCCTCTGTAGGACTTCATAAGAGTCCTGAACTTACGGTTCTCATTTTCTAACTAGAAGCTAGGCATCATTAACGACAAACAGTTCCAACAGGTGCTGACAATTAGCAAAAAATGAGCTTTTTAATCTTTAACTCTCTTAGTTTAAGTAAAAGCTTGAGAAGCAACATTTTATCTGATCAATAAATGAATACGTATGTGCAAGCTGTTGTGGAATTTCAATTTTGGGAAGTCACCTGAAAGTCCAGTGATATTGTTGGTGTGAGCGCAGCGTGGCAGTTGTAGAACCTGTTCCAAGCTAATTTTTTGTAAGTTGCTGTGGTAGAACATGGCATTGAACTATGGTCTCCAGTAACTCGCAACCGTACTTGTAGGTTCTATTTGCTTTAAACATCAGATACATGAACCTGAAAAAATGACATAAACGATGATGCACATATAAAATTGCTCTTGAAGCATGGACTTCCAATAGACAGAAAACGATTGTCACTTAGCATAGTTCATCATCAATGCTCGTAAAGCTTATTATGAAACAACAGTTGATGTAGTTGAACGACTCACTTATATAGCAAAATAACAGTTGGTCCATTTCCGAGTTGGATGGATCTGTTGCGTAATGAGCGCAGGAGCCCGATCGATGGTAATAAGAGCACAGGAATATGTGAAAACACTATAATGTTTGTCATCTTCTAGAGGCTTGTCTGGATGAGCACTGAGATGATGCTTTCTCCGATTTTTGGTATTAGAGAAACTTTTTCGTGCAGTGACTACACCTATAAGAAAGTTTCCAAGTTAACCGAACTGTCCGCCGCAGGTAGGTGAGCCTATGACCAAACACTAGTTCATGTCATAGAAAGATGCTGTACTTGGACAGGGGCAATGATGGACTGAATCTCACAACAAAATGCAGTCCAAGCATTGAGGCCAAAGCATTAGAAACGTTTCATCATAGCACTTGTTGGACATGAGAAGGGTCCTAAAATTCAAAATGCAATAATAGGATCAATTGCATGGCTATCTTATCTGTTGAGTTGCTTCAAGATCGGGGAAAGTGAGGTCCACAAACCCAGCTACAACCTGAGTAGCTGCTTCCTTAACTACGACTGGATATAAGTCTGCTCGATCATGGTCTATAGATGACATAGGTAGCTCCTGCAGTCCAACTACAAAACAAAGGTAGCATAAAATTATGATTGTTTTTCTGTCTAGCCAATCAACATAGGGTTTGATAGTAAATTGTTTCAGAGCAATAATCAAACTTGTGTCTAACCTAATCACAGCACAATCTGACAATAATGGCATTGCAATTTGAGGTATTTGATAAGGCAGAGCGTTATGATATTATTACGATAACATGAGCTTACCAGTGTAGACATATGACTTGAGCACTTGTTAAAAAATCCACCACAGTCATAGTGGTGTTTACATGGATCAGACACCACATTCCTAGCATTGAGGAAGTGTTTGGCATGTGAAAGCGAGCCAGCTGATGGTTGGGTATCTCTCCAAAAAACAAGAGACACATGAAAGCAAACCTCAACTCACAGAACATGCTCATCACCAGGCTTAATGTGTTTGAAGAGAGGGAGAAGCATCAAAAAACGCTTCAAGTGGCTCACATTTAGCTTGCTAGTTTAACTAATTCAACTGCGTGGGGTTGGACTCTGTTGGAAGACTTTAGCCACAAAGTTCGCATTTGTTTTACTTTAAAAATTACTCTAATTTTACTTAACTAATGTTCTCAAAGTTATTGCTCAGCTACAAAGTCGAGTCTACTGGTTACAATTTTCTTCAAAAAATGTAGCCATTTCAACCTGCAGTAGGATGATTGTTTGATAGCGATTGAATGCTGATGAGAAAGCGTGACATCGATGTTGTTGGAATGGCAATGGTGTCTGGACAACTCGAATTAAACGACTTTACTATTTTTGTTTAATATATAACTGTGTGAGGCACACTAAAATACACTTATTGGTTTTGTCGCATCAGAGTCAAGAGTGCATATTTCACAGAATTTACTGTATATACTGGTGATATGCTTGATTCGGCAGGACATTGCCATTATCAAATAAAACCTGCTCCTTAATTTTAAAGATTTCATGGCTAGCAAGTTTTTACAGTTTGTGGAGGATTATTGCTGTTACGCTTGCTTATTTGTGTCAACAGACTACCATATTTAACAAATATTTATTAAAAAATTATCATTGTGGCCTTCTCTGGAGCTTATACTAAAGGTGGTAAAGGATGCAATTGCAGGGCTCATATACATTCACAGTAAGGGCATGGTTCACATAAACGTCAAGCCTAACAACACACTCGTGAGCTTTTAAAGCAAACCAAGTTTCCTGAGCTCAAAATTAGATAGTTTCGATATAAATGTAGTATTAGCTTGGGCAACAGAAAAACTTACGTTCTAAAAAACTATGGTCTCACTTACGTTCAAAAAGCAATTACTGTTGAAGTGCCTTTAGAAAAACTTGAACTCAATTGCCCGCTTGATGTAAATCACTCACTGAATTCACTCTTTTTTAAATTTTTCAAATTTATACAAAAAAGAATCAGATTTTTTCAGTTTCTGCATTTGTTACCACTAGCAGACTAAATGCAATGAACCACAGATCAATTAATGTTTTCCCCTAATCAAGTTAAAGGCCTCCTTGTAATGCAAAAGTGTAAATATGTTTGTTTTTTACATCATCAAGCGTGCTGCTATTTCTCGCGCTAGCATAACATTACGTCTAACTGTTTAAATCACATTCAAGTAACCTATTTTAAGTGAAATATGGCATTGGAAAACTTGCTGATTTCATAATTGCAGAAACTGTTAGCAATTTGCAAGATATGTCACGAACATCGGTGTCGGCAGGTACACAGTTAACACAACATTTTTAACACTCATTAACTTCACGGTTTTAACTGTCACTCAATTTACATAGAGCACATCATCTTACAGTTGCAGAGTTTCCTCTCAAAGCTTTCCAAGCTGTTTTAACAAGATTCATCCTATGATGTCTCATGCAAATTTTTTTTTTATTGATTGTGATGAAATAAACAAGAACTTTCACCATACGTCAAACGTAAGTGGTGTAAAATAATGCTGATGGGACATGTTTTGGTTTCGTATTTACAACTTACTGATCAAGTTAATGAAATAAATATTGATAATATTGAATAAGTGAAAATTGCTCCGGCCAAAAGTAATCGACCCATTAGCTTGCTTACTGATGATGATATTGAAGCCAAGTCTGTTTCTGCACTGTTTCCGGATGGAAAAAACACATTGATGAGCACAGAGAAGTTAGAATCACTATAAATAAGTGTTGCAAAGCGCAATTGTTTTCAGTGGACACGCGCTTTGCTTCCGACACGCAATATAAATTCTCTGCCCAATATGTATATGTGAGATTGGACAATTGCTCTCCAGTATTTCAATTAATTTGAGAAAAGGATCAAATACCTTTAATATCACTCGTAATATGTTACTAGATTCAAAGCCGCTAAGCAGTTTTTGAAGTCAGACCAACGGTGCGACTTTTTTCAGAAGGAGTCACCATAATTTTGAAAAAAGACAATGAATGATTAATTTGCAATACTTAGGTGTCTTGGTCTTCCTACGTTGTTTGTGACTTTTTCAAGTGCCGAAATTAGTAGATGGACTTATCATTTGGGGCTATCTTAAAACAATCTGGTAATTTTGGTTCAGAAAACAAAATTTATTCGATGACGTACAAAAAAAATGCAAAATATTAAGGTCGAACCAAGTAACAGCAATAAAGACGCTTTATCATAGAGTAGAATTTTTTTATTAAATATACTTTGCTCGGTCACAGTAAACTTATTGGAGAGATTGTAGATTACTTTTATAGAGTAGAGTTTCAGGCTCGGGGAGCCCCTCATTTTCACTTCTTATTTTGGGTAAAGGATGCACCTGTATTGAATGAAGACTTGCAAAATGTTGGTGTTGATTTCATAGATAGTTATGCACCAGCAAGACTGCCAGACATCAAGCCAGAACTGCACGAGTTAATAACCAATGTTTAAATTCACAGTAAAAATCATTCAGAGTCATGTAGGACAAGCAAAGATAAAAAATGTAGATTCAATTTTTTTGAACCTGTATCAAACGAGACTTCTGTTGCTAAGCCATCAAATGATGAAGTTGCTTCTAATAAAAAACAAAGATGAAGAAGTGTTTTTTAGGCTGCACGATTTGTTGGATAAGGGATTAGAAGGAAACGCCAATGCGGAGTTACGCAAAGAAAGCACTTTTGATAGCTTTGCTTACTTCCAAGAAACTAAGAGATCATTGGCAAAAACATCAACTGTTGTGCTTTAAAGACATTCTAGCGAAACTCACATTAATAACTATAATGATCACCTGTTGAGAGCCTGGAATGCAAACATAGATATTCAGTATGTTATAGATTCTTATAGCTGTATCATGTATATTTTATCTTATATTAGTAAGAGTGAGAGTGGGTTACAAAGTATCCTAAAGAATGCTCGTGGTTCATTGCTTGAGGAACGTAAGGATTTGAATACAGTTAGGCAAATTAAGGCTTTAGGTCATAAGTATTTTACTCATGGGGAAGTTTTTGTACAGGAAGCTGTGGTAAGATTATGCGGTATGCAGTTGAAACAATTTAGTAGAAAAAAATTCTTGTATCAACTAATAAGGATGATGTGAGAATGAATTTACGTATTAACCAAAGTAATAAAAGAACTAATGATGATGATGATGGGGAACCAAAAACAATTTGGATGACATCTCTTTATGATAGGTACTGCTCTAGACCTAGAGGTGAGTTGTTTGAAAATGTGTCAGATTCGTTTTGCATCAGACTATAGAATACTTGGTAAATCAGAAGTAGCTAATAGTATCAACAGTGAGAATGTGTGTAAATTGGAGAATGACTGTGGTTATGTGATGAGAAGAACGAAAATTAAGCATGCAGTACTTAGGTATACAAGGTTTTCTGAAGAGTCCAACTCTGAAAAATAATATTTGACTCTTCTTAAATTGTACTGGCCCCATCAACACTTGAAACAACTTAAAACTGGTAATTATGATACTTATCGGGAACTTAATGAATTTGCTTCTGTTAAAATATTCGACTCCGGTCCACCAATGAAAGTTTGCGATGTTGTTAACGCTAATCGAACGTATGCTGATGAAGGTAACAATAGTCGACTTTTCCCACAATGAAGCGTGGGAGCCGTTAAAATCAGACGCTAATCTCGAGAATGCTTGGGCATTGCTGGCACCTAATACTGAATTTGATTGCCAAAACCAGGCTCGTGGGCATGAAGACAGCTCCAGCGAAAACTTGGAAGCAATTGATGTTTTATTACCAGAACTTGATAATACCAACAAAAATAGCATAAATAACCTTTGCACGTTTGAGTTGTTAACTAATAACATTAAACCTTTGATGCGATCAATGAATGAGAAACACAACCGAATATTTTACTACGTAAGAAAATGGTATCTCTACGTAAAACACTGCAAGCACGCTTCTGATCCTATTCACATCTTTGTTACTGGTGCTTCTGGTGTAGGCAGATCACACATTACTAAATGCATTAACAGCACATCGCATCATATTTCATGGGATAGTGAAGAACCCCCTGATGTTACAATTCATTCTGCACTTGAAACACATGTAATCACTGTGGCACATTATCAATCATTATGTTCGGATATGTTAAACTCACAGAGGGCTGTTCTTGAAAATATAAAAATAATAACTATTGATGAAGTGTCAATGGCGAGTCCAAGGCTGCTAAAGTATATGTATGGAAGATTGCGGCAATTGAAAGGAGTTAGTCAACTGGATGAATCAACGTGTTTTGGTGGAGTGAGTGTGCTTGTTGTCAGTGATTTCTATCAGCTGTCTTCTGTCAGAGTGACAGCATTAGTTGTCCCCAAAATGTGCTACATTATTGCTTCGTTCAGGGACAATTTCAAGTTTGTTGAACTGAATGAAGTGATGCGACAGAAAGATGATGCCCTATTTGCAAATGTATTAAATAAATTACCAGTAAAGCAGAAGCATGCAAAGTTGGATATAGAAACTGCTACTATGTCATCCAGCCGAGTTGATATTTCACAACTAACATATGGTGCTTTGCATGTCTATGCTACAAATAAAAAGACTGAAAGCTACAATACAACTAGGTTAGATGAAGTTCGTAATGTATTGTATTCCATTGATGCGTATGACTATGTTAAAACTAAAACAAGCAGTCCATTATCTAAACTTAGTAAAAATAAAGCAGGCACCTCGAATGATCTGTCGTCTACGCCAAACATAGGAATAGATAGTAGTGTTATGTTAACCAGGAATATTAATTTAGAATATGGTTTAGTAAACAGAATATTTGGTACTGTAATTCATGTAGGTTTAAATAATAACGATGCAGTAGAGAACATTTATATAAAGTTTGATAGGGTTGTAGTAGGTCTCAATTCTGTAATACTACCAAATGTCCCAATGGTTATGATGCTGTTATAGCGAAAAATAAACACGTTACTCGACGACAGTTTCCTCTGAAACTGGGTTGGGCAGCCACCGTTAACAAGACACGGGTTATGACACTTGACAAGATGGTTTTGATATCCAGGGAACTCTTTCACCTGGCTAATAGTATGTTGCTTCAAGTAGAGTGTCTAGTTTAAATGGATTCTACATTTAAAATTGGTAAAACGGACTTGATAGCAGGAAAAGTTGCGATCAATTCTACTGTTGATAATATTGAAATTATTTTAGTAAAAGTAACCCACTGCAATATCAATTATCTTATTGGTTGTGTTTACTGTTCCCATAGCCTAAGTATTAGTACTTGTATCCATAACCTGAATGCATAAATAGATAAAACTGAGAGTCAACCTAACATAGATAGTATAATTATTGTTGGACATTTTAATGAAAACCTATTTTCTGATTCACGGCACAGTATCGAGCTTTTCCTCAAAGGAAGAGGATTTAAGCAGCCTGTAAGATCAGCTAGGCATGTCAGTGGTAGCGTATTGAACGCTGTGTATGTTATAAGCCAATTAGAAGTTAATACCAAAGTAACACCTATATATTTTTCCGTTTGTGAGCTGATGGATATTGTAGTGAATAACAAATAACTTTTACTCAAAATCCATTTATTTAAATGTAATTTTATGTATTTTTATCACGTACTATCGTCTTGTGATACCATTTTTCATCAGTACCCAGCTTAGGGTAGATGTATTTTTAGGTATAATGTCATATCAATGTCTGACTCATAAAAATTACTGCATTAAAAATAGTGCAGAAAATAATGTGCAATCAGTGACTTGGCATAGATGTTACGTATTTTTTTATTAATATACAGTGTTTGCTCTGTGTGCTCTACATTTGTTGTGAGTGTGGCGATTGTGTCGCGTAATTGCTTTTGTAGTTTGTGTGGATGCATGAGTGAATGACAAGCTGTGGTAGATAGATTGTCAAAAGGTATAGACCGTTTGGTCAGCACTATGGTGAATAGGAGGAAAAGCCTTTGCACACGAACTGTTTTCGATCCTTGTTCCGTTTCAGTCAAAGGAGTGGCTCGCTATCAGCCATCCATGGGTTATTCACACGTACCGGCACAGGTTACGGCAGATCATGTACAAGCCTATCAAATTGCTTCCATTTACTTCATGGTGGCTATGTAAGTCACTATTTCCGGGGAAACACACATCGCCATTACTATTAATTTTCTGTTGAAATTAACTAGTAGTCATTACTTTTTTTATTGTAGAGTGTGAGGCAACGTGGATTGGCAGTTTTGCTATGCCACAACGTGAATTTGATGTGTGCATTGGCTGTCGTAAGTGCAAGACGTAGAAAAAAAAGATTGGACAGGAGGAGATATTGGGCTCATCCAATTAATCAACTGAGGTAGTAGTACTGTTAGTGGTTGTTTTTGTAGTTGTTATCTATTATTATTATTATTGATCTATTATTATTACTCTTTCTCCTCATTGATACTTCTTGGTGAATAATCAAGAAATTTATTTAAAACAAAAAAGGGTGCTCAGTAGCAGTAGTGTACAACTATTTATTATTTATGACTCGTTCATTCATCATGATGATTTCTTTTCTAATAATTAATAATGATAAATATTATAAATATTATTCATTAATGATGATAAATAATAATCGTACTAAATACTGGTTAAATAATTTAAATTAATGATCATAGATAAAGAATAATAACTACTGTGGCAATCAAATAAATAATTAATACATGATAGTAGTTTACATTATTATTACATATATATAGTATTTTGTAAACATTACAGGTAATTTTTTTAATGATAACAATAACATATATATAATAACATATTTGTATGTATGTATGTAATATATTATTACTATATATGTATGGTATGTTGTTGTAATGATGTACTATTCATAAATAACAGTAGTAACAGTTAGTAAATTATTATGATGATAATAACTAACACACAGAGCAGCAAGTTTTTTTTTAGAGAGGTCACTACTAGCTAATTTTAGTAGATTTAATAGGCAATGATACCGACAAGTAACAATCTAACGCATGACAACGAGATAACAATAATAATATTTAGACATTGGGTAAGGATGTAAGTTATTAGTTCTATTTATTTATTCCAGTGTATATTACTTTACTGTAGAATAAATAGTTATAAATAACTGTATGCCAGTTGTAGTTGGTGTTGAGCAGGCAAAGTTTACAATTACTATAGTTGGATTTACCCTCCATATGTTATATATATATACATCTCATCGCTTCCACATGGACCAATCACATGTTACCACATTATACTTTCTCTTCCTGTATAACTGCCAACATGGCTAGTTCATGTCAGCAATACAATCAGTATTAAATCCAACATTTTTTTAATTAGTTTGCACCATCCATCTAAACAATGGCGACAAATAACACTAGAAGCCATAGCTCAAGAGGTTATGGGCCCAGTAATCGCCTGCACTTTGATGGACATGCCGAATTATGCTATACGGGAAACACTAAATAATTATATGCACTATATGCTGGTGTACACAAAGCCATACTACCTCCATTTCAAGTTCTACAGAGGATGACGACTGCGAACAAAAAAACAGGAGAGCGTATGCTGAATTGGTTAAGTGCTGGATGAAGTAGATCTTTGCAACTAATGATTAGTGATGCAAGCAATGATGGCCGTAAAGCACTACAAACTCTACGTAAACATTATGCTAGCACAGAGAAACCCCACATACTGACATTATTGAACAGCTAACAACACTTAGTATGAGAGAAATCGAAGACGTCACCAACTACCTTATACGTGCCGAGAAAGCAGCTACTGGATTGAGAGCAGCAGGTGAGACAGTATCACACAATTTGATCATAGCTATATTGCTCAAGGATTTGCCTGCTTCTTTTGACTCTCTGAAAACTGTTACTGAATTTAAGGCAGCTCTAACTAATCACTGGAACACAGAAGCAGTAAGAGCACCTACTCAATCTACAGCAAGTGCTTCGAAAAGCTACAGACACCCTAGCAGTGGAGATCGCTACAGGCCAAAATCGACATCGACAAACAAAGTGCAATGCCTGTCATGTGGACTTTCTGAACAAATAAATAGAACTTCCCGACAAAAATCAAAGCTACATTGTGATCTTTGCCATACACAAGGCCACGTACAAGCCGTCTGCTTTCGAAAGAAGAAAAGAGATGACACACAAACCGCTGCCACAAATATATCAGCCACCTACTCAATTACTGCAAACACGACAACTGCCGCTACTGTCGAGAACACTACATTAGACAAAATACTGGTAGACCGTGGGGCTACATCCCATATCGTAAACAATGCTGATAATTTCACCTGGGTTGATCCCAACTTTGATGCCACCAAGCACTGCATTCAAGTTGCTGATGGACACCGTAGTAACCAACTGGCCACTGCCAAAGGTATGGCTGATTTTCATATCCTAGACTCAAATAACAATTTACAAAAAATACGGCTTACCAATGCACTACTCGCCCTGTCATTTCCAAGTCTCTTCTCTGTACGTGCTGCCACAGACTCAGGTGCCAAAATAACTTTCTCCAAAGGAAATACTCGCCTTACATCAGGTAACGCCGAATTCAACAT
This sequence comes from Cryptosula pallasiana, assembly GCA_945261195.1. Classification (NCBI taxonomy): domain Eukaryota; kingdom Metazoa; phylum Bryozoa; class Gymnolaemata; order Cheilostomatida; family Cryptosulidae; genus Cryptosula; species Cryptosula pallasiana. Next base: position 15,153 of record CALYOO010000490.1, read on the forward strand.
AATCCGACATGGATAGCTGTACTTCTTATCTGCATGTAAGACCGATTCAACACTGACCGTACGTACGCTCGACCAATGGCACGAGGCACTAGGACTCGCAACTACAAAAGGTAACTCGTCGCATGACTGCCAGTAACACTAGAACTGATCATACATGCAACTTATGTGAAAAAAACAAGATGCGTCGCAGTCCAAACTGTGATGATCCGCCCATACGCGCAACTAAACCGCTTGAGAGAGTACACCCAGGTGTATGTGGACCAATAGAACCAAGGATACAAGTAATCATCAATTTTTGTGATGAATACACAGGAATGCTCTTTATTTACCCACTTCGTGCTAAATGCGAAGCTACCACAGCATTCAAGAAATTCATCGCAGATGTAGCGCCAATAGGCAACATTAACGAACTACACAGTGACAATGGTGGGGATTATGTCAACAACGAAATACAAGCTGTGCGTTATGAGAGGTATAAAACACTCCACACCAACTCCATACACTCCGTATCAAAATGGAATCTGAAAGAACTTGGCGTAGTCTGTCGGACATGGCACGCTGCCTATTACCTGATACTCAACTCTCAAAAACTTACTGGCCGTTTGCTGTGAAGTACGCCGAGCATTTTCGTAACCGCTCATTCCAACGCCGTATAAAAACTACCGCATACGAACTTTTCACTGGAATTCAACCCAACATGAAGAACATACACAAATTTGGCTCCACCTGCACATTTAGGGTCCCAACATTACAATTTTTCTCATCATATCATTCTACATATGCTCTCAAATTACTTGCTGTGGCATACCATGAGCCTTCTATCGTGCTTTTGAGCTTCTCGTTTTTACTCTAACAAAATTGATCCTATATATTAACTTGAGGCGATGTGCTTTAGAACTAGTAAGCCTTGCAAGTTGATGAAGGCAAATCTCTAACAATCGCATAGAAACTTCCGCATCTTTTGTATGTTGTGATGAACCCTATGTATTGTAACAACTCAATTACTATGGCTTTTCATTTTCTTTTTTTAGCCGTTATACAAACACTGGATTGTCGAAGGCAGGAGTCAAACAAACCAAATTACAACAAATCAAAGTTTCCAATTTAAAATCTTCTTGATTTTATTTTTCTCCGAACTGACAGTTGTGGAAAATTTTTCTCCATGGGTCTACCATTTGAATGATTTATGCCACTCTTTTTTTGCACAATTAGGTGATGGTCACAGATTACTTAACACACGCTCCTTGACCGGGTATAATTATTCAGGTGTACTCCAAAAATACATCATGTAACTATGTTTTAGCAGCACTGCTTTGAAATTGGAAAAGAGATAAGTGCTAAATGGACTGATGCAAAGTGGTATGATGCAAAAGTGCTCCTGCACATAGGTAAGCCTCATTTGTACCGAAGCTAATTATGAAAAATTATTGGATTTGATTATTTTTTCTCTGCCATCCATCTGGCACCAGCTGCACCTAAATGACTGATACACACCACACAAGAAAAGAAAAAACTCCTTTATTGATGTTTTTGTAATAGTCTGTATGAGCTAAAACTATGCACAACATCAGTAGCAAAGAGTTGAATTGTATACACAAAAGACAGTATCAGCTTTGTTGTTGAATTTTTTTTACTTTGAGACTGCTTTTGGAAACCCTACATTTATTTTATCATATTTCAGACATCTGTCAAACCCTTGTTGTAAGGAAAGGGTGAGACTAATGATGGACATTAAAGGCACGTTTTGACAAATTTTTTGCGATCGAGCTTATTCTTGCAGTTGCAAGTTATAGAGGCTATCATAATCAATATGGGTCAATTGAGCCTGTCTACACACAGGTGCTTTGTTCTTTGTTACATAACTAGTAGGCATAACATACTACTAATTAACTAGTTTCCCACTGATTGGACAAGAGTTCTTTAAGACTGGTCATGGTGGTAATGATTACGTTCAAGTGAGTGATAAAGTCAGTGGTCCATCTCTAGTGAAGTTTATATTGCATTCATTTGGTACCCCGATTGAAATTGATTATTAGTTAAAATAGCCTGTCAGCCAAAACTAATACGATACCTAATTCAATATTCATGTCATACAAACATTGACTATTTTTTTGCGATGTTTGAAACTTTCAAGAACTTGTTTTCAAGGTTACGATAACCAAATCATCTTGCCTGCAGCATGCATATAACTCATATACAGATGGTGGTGAATATCTTGTGTTATACAATGATGGCCTGGAGAAAAAATTGAAGTCACATCTACTAAAATCCAAGTCTGATTTACACAAGAAGATATTTAGTGACGTCTTTCATTATGCGACTGATTAGGATCGGTTGTTGTAATTAAGGCTCAGTGGTGATTTTTAAAGCACAATGCGATGTGATGAGTGGAATACCTTCATCAATAAAACTAATGTTTAAAAATTTTGTAAATGCAGTAATTTCTTCCCAAGATCTGCACTTGGTCTGAGAGATTGATAGAAATATTGATGGCATTTATAAGATCAATGGTAGACATTCTTACACCCTGCTGTGTACTTTTTGATTTCACACTTTGATGTCGTGTTGCTACCATTTACAATATGTTTTAATGGAATTATTGCTGTGATGTTTCAAATTCGTCCCAATAGATACCGAACTATGTGAAGTTTACAACCTACAATACAAGTTTAATTTAATCAGAAATTCGCCGAGCGAAAGAAACTTTCCCAGCTAAAATTTATGCACAAATCCTTTTTCAAATGCTTGGGTAACTGTAGGTGAGTGCCAACCAAAGTAACCATTTTTAGTCACTCCAAAGAATCATATGTTTTTATGAACAGGTTGTACAAGAAAAGAGAATGTGGTCAATGTTCTGAGTTAGACTAGTGTGACTAGGGGAGATAAGAGCATATGCATTAAGGAGATACGAAGTGAGGATAATGGCTCTGCTAAGGAGATGAACTGCGGGAAAACACAAGCTGGTGAAATTTATATAGCAAGTTGGATACGTGAAACTACAGTTTCTTTCTTAAAGTGCAACTTTTGTACAGACCCTCAATGTGTTAAGAAAATGGAGGATTTTTGAGAGCAAAACATAATCTACTACATTTTTAACCGAAGTACAATGAACTGATTTTTGCAGGGGAATATGCTAAGAGAGGATCAGTTAAGCTGGTAAATGGCATAAGCAGTAAAACTGGGGTTTAGATTGAAAATGGTATGTATTGTAATGCCTTTTGTGTTACTACATACAAATGGCAAGTAGAATTAAATACAAAAAAAGTTATTTTGTACCACCATTGCAAAAAACTATGATTATGAAATCTCACTATTCTATACAGGCTGAGATTCTGAGTTGGACTCTAGTGTGATTAGTGGAAATAAAAGCATGTGTAATAAGGATATTCGGCGTAAGGATAGTGGTATCACTAAGGAGAGGGACTGTGAAAGTACACAAGCTGGTGAAATTGATACAGAAGGTTGGAACTAAGCTGAAACAAGCAATTGCGACAACTATTGTCACATGAAAATGTGATCTCTTTGTTAATATTGCATTTACTTTTTGGTAGATCACATATCAGTTCGGTACACCTTAGCCAAACCTATAGAAACCATAGTGCCGCACCAAGATCTTAGATTATAAGTCAGCTTTGGTGAAGCTTTCCATGGTCTAATTATTGGAGCTAAAAGTGCATCATTCCACTTTACTGCTTGATTCCCCAATTTTCTATGCAGTGAGCTTGCAATCTTTTTAGTTTAAAACTATCTGTGATTTTGTGTACGGAAAAACAAAATGTTGCTTGTTTGGTTGAATTTCTAATATTGTTAAAAAAAATCACATTAAAGTGAACTAGCAGCAACAATGTTAATTTTTCACCAAAATCTAGGCTGGCAACCTTACAGGGCAAAAATATCCCTTTGAATAACTTTGGCCTCCATGTCAAATTCGTGAGAAAACTTGCAGCACAGCTACAAACACTATTTAATTGTGCCCCAGTGACAATTTTGAATCTACCGGTGCAGCTACAACATCCATTTTTCCTTTACATTATCATTAATCAGACTATAATGAATCTCAGTGTTTCTCAGCGACCATAAAACTGCTACATCTATACCATTCACATGCAGCCCTGTTAAATATCATTTTCATCATGATTACCATAAATGCTAGCTAAAATAAAACAGAAAAGTCATAAATGGTTTATAAACACGTGAAAATGGTATCAGTGGTAAAGATTCTCAATTATACTTGACAAAGAATATTCCATGTGAGAATTTTGCCAACAGGGGGAGATGGCGGGACAAGGCAGGTTGTGTTAATTATATGGAGTGAACCAGCAATTAATGACGAAGCTGGACAGTTTAAAAAAATGTGTACCCCAATATGAGCTGTGTTTTAAGAGCCATGACATGGCATCTATTAAACTAGTACCATTGCTCAGCCGTAATAAAAAAAAAATCACTGATTACCAATCTTATTTGCTTAGCAAATGCTTCATTTTTTGAAGTAGGTCAAAATCTAAAACGAACTTCTTTAAAACAAAGCTGGCAAAAAAATGGTCAGTTTTAAAACTCAATTCCTATACATAATCCTATACAATGAAGAAAAGTCCAGTAACGAACATTGGACCATTTTTTTGTAAAAACTGTACAGTTAGTAGTTAACATCAGTAAAATGAAAAATACCGACAAAATCACATGGCTGATGATGGGTAACAGTGATGATACTTTATTCATTTTCATTGATAAAAAAGTAGGTAAAAATAAATTTCCATTATAGATACAGTCAACAATAGCAAAGTTAGAAGTGACAGCTGCAACAACTTTTACCACAGTAATTTTGGTAATTGCAGTTTTGTTTGACTAATGGCAATTTTTATTATCATTATTCTTGTGATGTTTCAAGCTTGTCATTTCTATGACTGAGAACAAATTTAAATCGACCATTATGCGATCCTAAGCTTATAATTTTCGATCACAGCACAGAAATCTGAGTTATAGATTGTAGAAGTGGAGTTAACTATAGACATCGTAGGAGATTAATTTTGCAATTATTAAACATCACTAAATAGAAAAATAAGATAAATCTCGACAAAATTTTTTAAACCATATCACAGAATAATTTATTACATTCGTCTCAAACTAAGAAATAAATATAAGGAAAAGAATTTTTTACACAATAACAAAAATTATTTCAGACAAATCTATCTCTCACCCCTACAACTTTCTGTTTAACATATCGATGAGTTTTCAGTTCACTCAGCCAACAAGAGTTTCTAAAATAGAATTTGAGCCTGATCAGTACTTTCTTACTCAATTGCCAGTTACACAACTGAAACAAAATAATTTAATTCATGATGGAGTTGCTCCTATTTTTCTCAGGAAGTTTCGGTAGAAGCTCTGAGTCAAACTCTAGTGTGGCGAGTGCAGATAAATACGAGCAAGTTAAGAATATTGATCATGAGTTGACCGGTTGTGGAAACATGGAAGCAGGTAAAATTAAACTAACAGTTTGCACTTGAATTTTTCCACTCTGGTCCCAGGGCTGACACTCCTTCAAATATACCCACCTGGCTAGGCCAACACTTACAAAATGTACCCCTATCCACTTGGTTGTCAGTCCAGCCCACACCCCCTAAACACTTGGTGATCAGCATCCCACTGTATGATGTTAGCATGGGTTATGAGCATAATAAATACTCCACATGTACCTGGCTGTGTTTAAATATGCAACTGCATGCCAATTTAGTGTGTATTCTGGAATTGAGAACACTGTACAACAATAGAGTGTAACATGTAACCTTTGGTTCATTGGGCAAAATACCCCCCCTAAAGTAGCAAATCCACTATGCGTGTACCTTGCATAAAAACAACCCCTAAAACTTGTTTTTAGGCTGAGCCTTATGGGCCATTTTAAGGGGAGTGTCAGCCCTGGGACTCCGGTATCAAATTAAAACTTATTTTTAGATTTCTTCATACATTTCTGTAAACTTGAATAAATTCCTGATTTATTAGTTGCCTGTGGTTTTGGATCTCATCTGAAAACTCTTGCTGACATTCACTGAATTCTATTGACGACTAAATGCATCTTATTTTTTGCGCCAGATGCGGATGAAGTTGGCAAAGCTCATAAATCAGAATTTGATGGAGCTAGCGCAGGTGGCTCAAACAATATCGATACAGGGGGTATTGCTGAGTCTGAGGAAGTTTACGACAGCGATGCTGACAAAACTTTTGTGCCAGGTACATTATGTTTTGCACATGTTAACGGTGCGAAAATTGTTCAAGTTGCACTTCTGCGTAATACATTTTTGTTGCTGAGTGGCATCAAATCTTTGTTATAAAAACTGTGTAATGTTTTAAATTTATTATCGCTTTTGCTCACTTCTTAAAGCCCAACCACACTGACAGCTTTGATGGAAGTGACAGAACTCCGGAGCCTGCTGTTCACCACGTTAAAAAAACTCCAATGGAAACAACACTGCCACCTATTCTTGGTATGGTTCCGAGTGAGGGGGGGAATTCTCACAACACACTCGTGCGGGTTACAAGCCACAGATGTGAAATGGTTAGTGCTTTATTTAACTAGAAAAAACTGGGTTGGTGGATGCTACCTCACGGTGGCAAAGCAGCTTGTTCATTCAGATGTGTAGTTCTCTCGTTGAACCATTCAAGTTATTGAAAAACAAAAGTAATCAGATGATAAATTATGCTAGGGCAATGTATCTGTAATAGTACGTTTGCCAATGCAACAACTTGGATTTGCTTACTATGTGTTAGATAAAACTAAAAAACTCTCTCAAGTATATGCAAATCAAAAAACTAGCCGACCTGAATACAGCAAGTTGGACAGGTGCTTCTACTGCCAAGCATCAATCAAAAGCAAGATAAGCAGGCATTATAGAAACAGCCATACAAATCGGGATCTAGTACAGAAGCCTATGATGGCAAGCGGTAATGAAAAAAAACAGGTTCTTGTATAAACTCCAAAAACTTGGAAATAATGTTGACAACACCAAGGCATGAATTACGATATTCCATTTCTTCTTGCAACAGTTTGGTGGCAGAAAAAATTTGCTCGCAAAACTTGATGAAACGGAGTGCTCAATGAAAAGTTGAATAAAAACACTACCTTGTGACTACTTTGTTTATCGTTTCTGTCAAAAAAAAAGCAATGCTCAGCTGGTTTGAGTTGAAATGAACACTTTCAAAAACGTAAAAAGTGCAAGTAGTTGTTAACATTGATCTTATTTGAATCTCATAAATTGACATTAAACAAGGATTATATTTTTTCAAAGAAATTATTCGTCATGCAATCCTAACCAATAGTTAGAATGTAATTTGTTACCCGCTTCGAAAATTTCCAAACTTGTAAACTGGGCTATTTTTGCTGGTTAAAATTTCTCTGAAATTTGTTTTGCAGGTGATTAAGGGATGGAGAAGATGAACTGGCTGTTGTTAGAAGACCAACATGAAGAACAGCAGCCCACAATTATGTCAAATGTGCCTCATGTCTTGGCTTTTTCCATAAACAATGCATGTTTTCGCATGCCAGGTCATGTCCTCTGAGACTACAAGAAGACAGAAATAAAGCCGACAAACAGTTTTGAAGGTATCATGATGCTATTGCCATACATACCACGGATAGATGAAGTTGAATGCAAGATACTAACTGGTATGAAGGATACAAACGAAAACCAACGTAACTTAAAATGGCAACTGGAAGCAGCATTTTAAACTCAACTTGTCAATTAGATAGCTCAAGTGAACAAAAGATATCTTTCATAGCGTTTTCTTGTTTTTAATAAACAAAATAAACTTTTTCCCGGTTTTACCATTTAGCAACTAAATCTATTTTGGCTATCACATTTGGGCTGAAATTATATTACAATTTTGCATGTTTCTCAGCATTTGTTTATTTTTTGTTTACCAAAAACACCACAAAAATGACAATACTTTTTTCAGTAGCTAGACATGCTTATGGTTTTTCTATTGCATAAGGTTTGACGGCTACAATTCGAAAAGATAGTTTTGATTTGGTTCTTTGCGCAACACTAGTTACTGAAAAAAGGATCGGAACTTTCTTGGACCGAGGTTAACAAGATTAGAGTAAAGATCAGACATCTGGCTCCACTTTTGCACGTTATCGAAGAGGAGACAGATTTGTCCGAGCAGTTTACGGACTTCCTCAGACCAAAAATTTTACGATTCATCTGTAAATAGTGTTCAGGTACTACGTGAAATGAGCAAACAAATGGCATTAGCCTTAGGAAATTACATTAAACAGATGCAGCATAGCGAGAAGACGCAAGCAAATGAAGGTTGGCATAGATATGCTGAAGAATGCAAAAACCAGAAAACTACAACATCATGTAGCAATGAAAAGCAATTTGAGCATGAAAGGCAAGAAAAACAACCAGACAAACAGCAAAAAAAACGATGAAATAAATCAAAAAAGAGAAGAGCCGAGGCACCACTGAGTATTGACATTTCAAGGAGGAGAATTTTTGAACATCATTTAAAATAAACATCATGAAAAAAAACTCTTTGTTGAAGAAGTTGACAAGAAAAGCGAGTTCTTGGGAGAATAGCTTCCATTATGCTGAAGTAAAAGAGAGAATGGATCTGCAAAAAAAACTGCTGACGCAAAAAAAAAGCAATCACATGGAGCATTGAATGGGTTGAGTTGAAATAGCAAAAAAAACAATTAGACAATAGAGCGAAATGAGTAGAAACGAGAAATGCAGCAAAGAACTACGCATTATGACTGATCTTTGATATTTTGAGAGAAAAGCTTTATTCATGCCAACACCAGACAAAAATTTGCGGAACAAAATCATTCTCTTACTTGATTAACATAACGAGAAAAAAAATGCAGAAAATGTGCAAAATCTGAAATAGCAACAAAACCGACTAGACAACCTGCAATGGTGGGAAATCAGTAGAAATCAGCAATGCAGAAAAGAACTACTGTAGGTTGACTGATTTTTTTACATTCCAAGAGAGAAAAGTCATATTCTTACTAACACTTGACAAAAATCTGCAGAAAAATCATAATCTTTGTTGATCAACTTAACGAGAAAAAAAGAGGTAGGAGTAAGATAACCACAAACAAACAACAATAAAAAAAATACGTTTGTCGAAAAAGACAAAAACCACAGCAATCGTATCTAGCATTGGAAAATGACTTGAGCTCAAAAGCAAAAAAAAATATGTCGCCTGGAAAACGCATGGAAACTGACAAAGCATCAAATGACATTGAATATACTCTTAATATAGAGGAGGATAAATTATATGAACATTATCTGCACATGCAACTAAAGAAACCCAATACAAGAAAAGGGAGTTCAAGCAGTAAAAAATGAGCATTGCCGATGGTTAAAAAAATAATGGTGTCTGACCGCGAAATCACACGAGGATCTGATTCAACACTTGAAAGCTTACGGGTGAAACCTGAAATTTGCAGTTACAAAAATTTTCAAGCAAATGGTGAATCCAAATTTAGTAGCTCATCAGTGATTCTATGAAGCTGGAACAGTGAATAAAAAGGTTGTGTATTATAACGAACTTGTTTACCTTCAACTCTGTAGCTAACATCGCTACATCAGTGGTAAAGTTGTACGATTAGTCAGCAGTATTCCACGTTTTTTTAGGAGCCAATGTTTTAGAAGTAGAATATGATGAAATTGTGATTGAGTTGGTTTGTGGAAAATGTTTCCAGCCAACCCAGACTCTTTCCAGCCAATTACAGATGCACAGTTACTGCTAATTCCACATCGAACTGAAAAGCACACATTTCATTCACTGCCAACAAAAAATTGAAGAATTTAATTTGTCACGTTAAAATTCTCATCTACACATACCTGGTTGCTGTGAGAATATCTCAATTAGCAGGTACTGTTTATGACTAGGGATAAAGGGCTTCAGTCATACAGCTGAGGTGTTGGAGTAGAATTGATAGACCAGGAGCATATGCCCAGTTCGGATGGAAATGTACCACTTTTGTGCTGAACACACTCAACAAACCTCCAGAAAAAACACTAAGCTCCAACGAAAGCAAGAAGCCTTCTTACAAGTGAGTGCACATTAGGGACCAATAACAAGGCTGTGTGAATATTCATTGGCCAGTGCACAACTGCTTACAATTAGGATAACATACTTTATAACAGCTCTAGTATGACAAGTAATGGCTTGTAAATGCAAATATACTAAACTTGACAACATCGCTTCAACAATTGACTGTCAAAACCGGATTTGGAAAATGTACCTATAGTTTAAAAAGTAAACTGCATGTCGTACTGTGAGGGACGCCACTATTACTCCATCGATGGACGCCATTATATAATATTTACCCTACCAACATGTATACCTATTCACATATTTATTCCTACCTGTTGTTCTATGTCTGCAAGTTTCTATCATGAACGTAAATATTTAATTAATTATTATTTTATCAACAACACTTTTCCACGAAGATTACAAACTGCATTTTGAGTTGTGTGATGTAAGGCGAGGCTTACAAGAATTCTTTGTCTTACCCCTTTATAAATATTTGTGCAAGTAACTAATAGAATCAGAGTTAGCCTAGCTCTCAGAAGATTTCACCTGCACTAGAAAGAAGCATAGCCGCAAAAATAACTACGAGGACAAATAAGTCAACTATCGGGACACACAAGGCTTGGCGGAAAGCAAAAATCGGTTCGACCCCTTGCTGCGTATTCTTTTCTAGTAAGAAGTCAGACGCAAAGCACCTTGTGCCACTATAGTTCGGCCACCAATAGTTCGCCCGAATTAGCACGGAATTTAGTGGACGATAACTACTATAGTAATTATCGTCAACTTATCACTAACTTATTCCACCCTAATTTCGGACGTGCTAACGAGCACATAAACTAGCAGAACAGTTATAGAAATTGTTGCAAGAAACAAACACATTGCCTTGAGCCAAACACAGAGCATAGTTCGGGAGGTGTACAGCTGGCTACCATCCAGACAAATTTCCTGCACCGTATGACCATTGGGAAATTGGCTGTTCACTCACAAGCGAAGAAAGGCATTCAACTGTGACATAACAGTTGATGAGTTATCCGTATCAGCCTAAGTGAAGTAATCAAAGTGTGGCCAACTCCCCTTGTCACATGACCCTCTGGAACCAAATGATTGAGTGAGTACACTATAACTTAGAGAAAAAAGGCAAACTAGGCCAAGCACTTTCTGTGACTACACCTATAAAAGGCAGAGATTTTTTGCATCTCATCGCATTTGCCTGACAGCACTTACCTACAGTATGCCATACAGTAAACAGTACTTGGATTGTCACCTTTTTATTCTGAAATGAAGAAATGTTATATATCATTCGAAAGCACCGGGCTCACCATAATCGATAAAGTAGAATGTTATCTTTACAACCAGTTGTTTGTAACCATTCCGGTACGGGGTCACCTCTGGGGAGAGGTTGACTGTTCATTGTCAGGGCTAGAAAGCCTGACTGTCTTGTTGCGCCGGCAAACATAATTTTTTGCGGTGAAAACGCGTAGCGGACTAGTAGCAGGATGTAAAAATCCGCTAAAATAATAGCTTTAAATTTATTTAAGCTTTGCAAATGATTCTTTTTACAGACTACTCCAACTTGAAACGAACTAGCTACGTGCTTGTAAAAAACTGGAAATTTGACCGACAACATAAAAATTTTCAAAGCCCATGGATTGCTGGCAAAAAGCTGTAGAAACTAGTACCACAGATGTAATTTAGGCTTTTACTAAACTACTCGATAGACTATATTGGAGGTGGACAGTAAAATTGCTAAAAGAAGCCGCCTGCCAGAGTGTATTGTAAAGTATGCCTTACAATAAGCCTTATAATAGGCGTTATCTCCGCAAGGCTCACTGCGCATGTGTTAACATTTTGAACATTTCCGGTGGCATAATAGAAGTGATTTATCTCAGTAGTATTAGTATTGTGAATCATCGCTTGTTGGTATATTTTAAACATAAACTCTATCATTGTATGGTTGTCAGAAAGCTCAGATGTCCTTGAAGGTAAGCTTTATGCTATTACTTTGTTCTATCAAAGCTATTGTCACCAGATTATTTGATTTATGTATAAAATCCCACTTGAAACACTGACTGAAGCATAATAATCATAGGATAGAAGAAGATTATTATTATTGTCATCATGATTCTTATGGCGTTCTCCTCGATGATGAAAATAATATGTCATGGCAAATATACTGAACTTCTACTGGCTAAGCTAGGACCATCACAGCCAAGCCTCTCCTCTCAGTTAACTGTTAACCAAACATAACTTATTATTTAATTATTATTATTATAAATAATCTAAGGGTTTTTACTAAATAATTAATAAATAATTAAAAGGAGCTAGTAAAATAATTATCAATAATAATACATATAAAACTCGGCACATGGGCTATTTATATTATCAGATGATGACAAAAACTTGTTATCATCATTAATACTTTTATTATTACTCCAAAACCACCACAACAACAATGATACTACTAAAAATTAATTATTGCCTTTCCCTATGATGTGATTATTATTATCGTTGATTGTTTGCCACAAATTTTGAGAGCGTTAAAAGGGCTAAATCCAAAACTTCATGAATATTTATGTACAGTGGCTTTAAAAACCGGCCTTACTTATGTTCAGCAAATATCACCTTGATGATGAAAGTAATATATATGTTTATAAATGTCATGACAGTATACATGACTACTACTTGTTATGCCCTCTCATTCAACATCTGCTCACCTCAGTGGTTTGTGATTTATTATTGTTGCTGATTCACCTGCAAACTGAACCTGATTGTCTTTATCAGTGTTTAGTTAGCTGGTGAGCTGTAGTGTGCAACTTGTCCTGCTAATTAACATTGATGTTTCTCTTAGATTTCAGGA
>CALYOO010000491.1:0-27980 GCA_945261195.1 Cryptosula pallasiana
GTGTTTGTATGACAATACTAACTCGCAAAAACCTCACAAAAACTTCTAATTTCTACTTAATGTCGCCTTTGGGAGGGGACAATTCCCGGTAAAGTTCCGAATTTTGTTGATCCCTGTTGCCTGCGGCTTTTGATAGTTCAAGGTGTGACAACTCCTGAGCAGGCAAAAGGGTCATTCGTTGATCTAGTGTGCTCACAATTGTTTTTTAATTATCTAAGCAAATGTATAATCATATTGCATGTATTTGCCCTGACTGAGGCAAAGATGTCAACTCGAATGCAAACACTGAGCCACTGAGCCAGTGCTGTCATTATTACAATCTCTCATAATATGAAGTCACTTCGGTTCTTGGTATTAGTGCTATTTGTTGTGTGTTTGTTTTGACCACAACAGCTGTGTGCTAGCCAAGCGTGTGGAAAAGTCATTAGCTGTATAGAGTGACCCATTAATTGAGAGCAGACTGTGCACTGTTATAAAAAGGGAGAAGATAACTCATCACCCTGAGAAAATATCAAACTTTGCAAAAAAACTGTTAAAACTCCAAACAAATTGCAGATTCACACTTTCTATAACAATAGAAATTTTTTGATACATAATTTTATGGATATTGGTTTAGTGAGATTTGGACGTCGCTTGCACTTTAATTTAGTTAATGATTGTAATGTTTTATAACTCAGCATATTTTCCACAATGCATGTAAAAAAGCCTATTAGCGCATGAAAAACCTTATTACTCTGTAGAAACTACGTGAAGATCACATTAGCTATGCTGATTTTACTAATTCAAAAATTACTAACTCAAAAGTTGTATGGTTGGGTTGTTTGAAATGTATATTGCAAATTCATCTGCGACAATGTTATAGATGCAGGTTTCATCGCTTTTGCATGATCCCGGATATATACTGATAGCTTTTGCACAGACTCAGTCACTTTTGTGTGAGTGTAGTTTCATGTAATAGAGGAAGAAATGAGGAAATTCTTCAATTCCTGATTAACATTTTTTCTACTTCATTCTTTCAAATTATTTCTTTGGTTGACACGCTACATCTTGCTCTACCAGATTCCGCTGAAGCGCAGGAGTCAGAAAGTGAGTCAGATGACTGCTCAGGAAATAGAAGAATATCAACTAAACAGAAACTTGCAAAAGGTGAAGTATCCCCAAATCATTTCGAACATGTGCAGGGTGTGGAAAATTTTGAGAATGGCGATTAAATTTTGTGAACTTGACAATTTTTTTTTCGTTTTTTAAAAGATGTGTAGCAAATTTCAGTAAAGGAAGCAACAACATACTGTCTAAGCTTGAGGTTTTAAAAGCACGTGCTGACAATTTAGATTAAACTTGGCAGTTCCGGAAAAAACCAAGGTTGTCATTTTGTAAATTAGTTATTGGAAAATGGAAGCTTCATAATCTTTTGTACTACTCACATCACTTTAAAATTTTTTTTACCATTTACAAACACTTCAAGTGTACAGCATAGATCTGATCTGAGAATAAATGTTCTAAAACATTTTCCAAACTAAAAAACAATAATCGATGAGGTCAAGATGCTGATAATTGTTGGCAAATAAATATTTGCTGCATTATTAAAATTTGACATGTTATAATTTTTTTCTTGTCATTTCCAAGATTCAGCAGATGCTAAAATGCCTGAATCGGGTGCCCATACGAGTCTTGCAGGACCAACAACTGCCCATGGGTAAGACAATATTGAACAATTGAAATTAGCTGTTAACTACAACCATTACTTGGTATTTTAGCTAGGGAAAGATGGAAGATCATTAATCTCTAGATTTACCTGAGCCGGTGTTCAGAAGCATTTTTATATTATTCGAAACCTATGTAGCATAAAAGTTGACAAAAGGTTACAAGTTTTGTGAACTTCAATGTTTGACTGCATTAATGCTCAGCGTAGAATTTTTCAACTTTTCAAAGACCTAAATCTATAAACTTTTGACAGTAGGATAATGGAAGTTGAAATCGTCGGTTTCTGCATTTCCAAATTATTAACAGTTGTGCGACTTCTCAGAAATAAATTATTACTCATGCTACACACAAGTGTCGTTTATTAAAATCACCATGAAGAAATACTTGGTGCCCATCATGATAATGATAAATATTTTAAATAATCAATCATTGTAACGATAATTGATAACTATTATTTATTTATATCAGGGTATGAGAGCCATACATACATTGCTTGATAAGTTGTGAAAAACGTATCACTGTGTTAGAAACGAATTCTAGATTCACTGCACAATTTTGAATGTGAACAGTCTGGTGGCAACACACCCATATACATGTAAGAAACAAAGTTCTTTTGCATTCGCTGTTAGTATCGATTTGATAGAAACCGTTCATAACTTGACACCACAATACAATGAGGCAATAACTCGCCAAATCAGTGCGACAGTAAACAAATGATTTTGAATAGTCTTCTACCCTTTGTGATAGTCGACTCTGCAGGATTTCTTTAAAAACTCATGTAATGAAAAAATGCAGCAGCAATGCTTCAAAGCTTTAAAGTTCCGAAAATTAGTCATATTTTCAGCGCTATTGAATCTAGCATATGAAGTTTTGTCTAGCATGTCTGACTGTCTGAAAATTGACTGTTTTTTTCAAGTATCAAAAAACAAAACTTACTCTAATTTGCCTCTTGATTGCACTTAATCTTGAAATTTTATTCCAATTATAGCGATAGTAACTGCTCTTAGTTTTATTTGTAATTTCAAAAACACAATTTTCCACACTTACTGTATGAAGCAACTGTAGTTTTGTGGTAAATGTTTGCAGAGCCTTAGGATACAAGTTACAACAGGATTCTGAAACTATGGCAGCATCTTGGAAAAAGCAAATGGCAAACGGTGAGCAACAACATATCATTCTCAGTATCTTGTCAAGTTTAGTTGTTCAAGTAGAACTCTTGCATTTGCTATTAAATTTCTCATGCTTACACCTTTAGAAACCACATACATTGGTTTTGTGGCTAAAATTGTAAACCAACGGAGTAGAGGCAATTGGGAAAGGTTGAACCCTTAACCAATTTTTCATTATGACATTGAGGAAATATAATTTATGATGTTAACGCAGTTGTTTTGCAAATTGAATTATTTTCTTTTTAGTGAAAATTCCAACTTACAAACCAAAGAGCCACAAAAGTTGTTACGCAAAAGTGGACGCATGCTATTATTGCAAGAAGACTTTTTCATCCAAGATATCTAGACATTATTTGAAGGTGCATCCTAAACAGCTGGACAGAGAAATAATCTTGGAGAAACTAAGAAGCAGAAATGACCAGCTGTATAAGCTCCAGCAGCTTGGGAACTATCAATATAATTGCGAGGTGACTTTTTATGTTTCATGCCACACAGATTTCGGCTGACATTGAATAAATACCTATACATATAAACTTTGGTGGCGGGATTGAAATCTTCTAATCGTAAGCAAGTATTGCTGAGAGACTATCATCACTGATCAGTTTTGTAGCAAGGTTCTGCATTAGCGACTTCTCATTATGGTATGTTTCATTAACCAGTTGGTGAACCCAGTCTTCCAAATTTTTTTTCAGGTTATTTCAGCAGAAGGAGAGTTGATTGTGGTGCGAAGACCGGCTGTGAAGCTCCCCGCTAGTCACTTTGTGCCCTGCTTGATGTGCTTAGGGTTATTCAATGAAAGAACATTAACTGGCCATATTAAACGTTGCCCCTCTATGAGCCAGCAAAATTACAAACAACCAAGTACAAAAATGAGGGTTTGTTGATGTTAGTGCAGCATATGCCAAAATTGGGTGAGTTGGAAACTCGTGTTATTTCAGGAATGAAAGAGAGTAAAGGAAATGAAGGTACAATGACCATTGTTCATATTTATTGCCTTTGAAATTTGCTAGAGTGGCTGAAGTGGCTTCCATAAAATAATCAGAAGCACACAATACCTGTACTAAACTTCAGTAAAAGTTTCTGAGAATTTTACTTGGATTCTATTGAAGACATAAGATGTAAGACAAAGAAGCAGCCATCATGTGAAAAAAAATGTCATGTTTTCAATTTGTCTTATCAGGGCCTATGCTCCATCATAAAGAATGAAGGGCTTATACGCGTGTTTGGTACCCGTCAACTACTACCAATGGGCAAAGACTTGAGATCAAGTAACATCAACAATATTCGAATAAACTACGTACGATAGCAAGGTTACTGAAAGAAATTCGCAAAAGAACTGGAAGTTACCATAATTTCAACCATTACATAAACCCGAAATTCTATGATGATTTTGTTAAGTAGTGAGAGAAATGGGAATCAACAGCTCTCAACTTGCCTTGACCCTTGGCCATTACATTAAGCCGTTAGTCCATTTACACACCGCTGCCTGTGTCAAGGCAGGAGATATGGAATCAAAAGTGAGAGGAAAGCAGGTTTTGAAGCTCTATTGTGTTGGTTGGTCCATAACAGTAGCTGCAGCAGCATCAAAAAGACAGAGGCTACAAAAACTAAATGATGATGCACCTTTGCCAACTACCCCAGACCTAGTTAAATTAGCAAGCTACCTGAAAGAAAAAATTGATGAGCAGCATCAACATCTTACATATTATTCCATGCTGGTGAAGTTTGTGGCATCTGCATTGACAATTTTTAACCAGCGAAGTCCCATGGAAGTTATGGAGATCAAAACGACAGATTATAGACTATCTCTCAATCAGCAAGAGAAAGGGGAGGAGATTCTCAACCAGTTGAGTGTAGATGGAAAAGTTGCCGCCAGCAGGTATGCTAGTTACTTGATTGTATGGTTGTACAATCAGATGCAATTAATAATTTATTTACTTTGGATAACTAGAATTATTTTGTTTACAATGTTTGCTGTAGAATGCATCTTATAGAAGTGCGAGGGAAATCAACACGGAACATCAGGAAGGTATTCGTGCTGGTAGAAGCACAAATTAAAAAAGGAATAGAGGTTATATTAAAACTCAAAACGCCATCATCACAAAAAGGTGAATAAATTTTTGCGAGGTTAGTAAAATTGCTTGAAATTGTTCGAGTGAACATAATTGAGCATTCGATGCTAAGCGGCCACAATTGTTTAATGATGATTATTTCAGAATGCAGTATTCACAGCAGTTTGATGGGACCCAATGCCTAAAAGAAGTTGTAGCTGCGTGTCCAGGGCTGGCTCACCCTAAGCGAATTCGTGCGCAGACGATACAGAAGTATCTGGCTACAACATGTCAGGTAAAATTGTATGAAGAGCAAGTATGTTTATGCGGATAAGGAACAGTTGCGTACAATGATCAATTTAAAGGGGTAGTGATGGAATAAGTGCAAGTTATATTTAAATGACAGTTTTAGTTTGGAAATAATTTTTGATATATTTTTTGTTTGCTATAAGCTGCTGTAAACTGAGAACAAGTGATCTATAGGTGTCAAATTTGGAAAATATTTGGGTGTTTGAGCGCCATTCACTGCGGCGGCCTACTGATGAGCAAGAAAAATGCGTAACGGGTCATTCTTCATCGAACTGCCGATTGAAATAGCATTATTATTATTGTTCTTTCCTACAATTGATTTACCAAGTTATCATGGTAGTGTGCCTGTTTGCATCTTGTAACAGCAACAACAGGGTGGACAAGGGTGTAAAGTTCTTCAGGGTGCCCGTTCACAGGCAACCAGAGGTAGCCAAGCTGTGGTTAAACAGATCTAGGAGAGGTGATTTGACATTTGAAGACATATGCAAGTCTTCACACTATGTTGTTTGTGAAAAACACTTTTCCCTTTCACAACTTGAGAGCTATTGCTATGGCAATGAAACACGGTATAGAGTCCGCCAAGGAGAACTACCGGTGTCAGATAAAAGAACAACCCGTGCAGGGAGACGCTCATCGAGCACAGCAAAAGCTGCACTGGTAGGTTGTTGGTATAGCAACGAACGAATAATAATTATAATAATATTATTATTTAGTAGTATAATAATATTATAAATAATAAAAATTGTTTAATAAAATAAATAATGTAGTAAATTAATAATAGTTCATAAATAATTATAACAGTTTATATTATTGCAATTATTAATTTTTATTATTATTTTACTAATAATATTATTATAATTGTTAATTAATTATTATATTTATTGCTACAGTTTTAATAAACAAATATAATAAATGCAAAAGAAACTACTAATCATTATTATTATTAACTATTTATCATTATAATAATAATTACCATTATTATTATTCATTTTTTTAATTATTCTTTTATAGCGTAGGTCTTTTTCACACTTTCTGGCAGTACATTGAGATGTAAATAAATAATATTAATTATTATTATTATGAGGTAGTATGATAATTGTGGTAATAATAATATTTACAAATAATGATGATAATCATCAAAGATGAATAATTAATACATAATAATAATAATAATTAATATAACTAAACAACAATAATATGATAAATAGTGTATAAGAAAAAAAAACACAGTAGTGCAATAAGCTGACAATAACAAACTCAGGAAGATGGTTTTTAATCATAATAATTATCTTCTGTTATTATTGATTGATATGTACTATTTTGAGCAGATGATAACATTGAAAAAATAGAATGGTTTTACTAGTAGCTAATTGTTGTTGCTGAATATTATTTATTTTATTTGCGATAGTCCAATTTTGAATAATTGAAAATATTAATACAACTATGTAATAAATAAGTGTTATAGTAATAGTATAGCAGTACCATATGTATGTTAAATATTTTCACGGTGTTTTAACCTGGAAGCAAGTTAATTGGCGTATGTACCTTTCAATCCTTAACATTTCTATGCAGTATGCCAGCCAGCTCGTAACATAACTGCGTAAGTGACTCTTCATCAAACAGATTGTTGCAACAATTCGCTTGTGACATCCTGCTTAATGTGGAGTTGGATTGTTAGCTGGGCTAAACCAGGGGTTCTGGCTGGCGCCAGTTATCTGGTCTAATTTGATGCTAATGGATGTTGAAATAAATATACAAAAACAGAATGGAAAACAATTATGTTTGCATTGTCCAATTAGAGCTCTACATCCTCAGTAGATCATTCTCCTCGCTTCCTCATAACTCCGGCTGTCCCTGCAGTACAAGACTTTCAAGAGGTTGTGGTTGACCACAGTTTCTCAGCTGTGCAGGTCGGTGTGACAAGTGTGCATCTGCAATGTAGATAAGACACTTGCTAAATGTTATACTAACATGTTTGCATATAAATAATTCTGCCTTTCCTGTTTTTGACATTGAGGCATATGAGTTGTATTTTCTTAGACCAGCATCTCTGATTCTTCTACTGTTGAGCAGATAAAATCTGTTACTGTCAGATCTGTAGTAAGTTGTGCTATTGCATGTTTGTTAAAGTTGCAACCTGTTTAGCCCTCTACTATCTTTCATCAATTCCAATAGAATTGTAAAAAAATTACTAGTTGTTGATAGATGCTCATTTGTTGGCTGTTTCATGGTGTGGGATGCTTTTTGTATTGAAATGAAAATTTCGCTTGTTATTAGCAAGAACTGTTAAACAGTAACCATGTATGACACGATGAAAATTACTGCAGAGCTGCCAGACCGACTGGGAGGCTTCTTCTTCATCCAGCCAAACCTGCTTGGATGGCACTACATGTGTACCAGCGGAGCATAATTATGCAGATGGTACAACTTCGGTCGATGATGGAGAAGACTGGCTTCCTGGCAATGCTGAAGACGATTCTGATGCGGATTTTGAAATTGAGGGTATGTCATTGAACAACTCCCCCAGTTTGTAGCAGAAACATGGCAAATGCCAATTTTGTGACCGTGTCTTCAAAAATTCAAACTCGAACTCAATTGTGTTTTCGATTAATGATGTACGGATAAATAACAATTTTGAGTATGCAAACACACCAGCAAAGCGCAAAAAACATTCCCATGCTTATAGATTCAGCAGCGCCCATCAGTGAAGACACATGTTTGATTAGTGAGCCAAAGTGGATTGTATTCACTTCCTCATTACGGGATCTGCTAAGCCAAGTAAGAATATGTAATTTAAAAACTGAGAAGTTTGGCGATCAGACTCAAGTCATAGTATGTTGCTAATGCCTGATTACTATGCACAGTGTCATTTAGAATTTCGAAATAAATATAGGTTTCCTGCAAGGAATGTCGCTTCCCCTCCCTTGGCCAGTTTAAACTCCGTGGAATGGGCTCCTGTGTGATTGCTAAAGCTGAATGTCACCTTTGCTAGACTCCATTCACGTGGACGTCACAGCCTGATATCTATTTATTTGTAGGTAGAATTCTAAAGCTATCAATTGGCACACTCACGACAAGAGATGGATGCAGTCAGCAATACATTGCCCTGCATTAGGGCGCAAGTTTGCTGGCAATGTATTGCTGACTGCATCCATTCTTTTGTCGTGAGTGTGCCAATTGATAGCTTTGGAATTCTACATACAAATAAATAGATAAAATCTGTTTTGAGCATTGAATGTTTGGGATTAGTTAGCCTAGTAACATGCTTCAATTTTTTGTGACAAGTCATTCTTTGTCTTGATTCTCTTTATAGAGGTATTACGCACAACCAAATGCAAAAGCCATTTCAGGGATGAACTTGAAAATGCTTTCAAAAACAAATTTTAACATCTACCAGAGTGTTCTAATACCTGTGATAGATGAGTTTTACAGAGAGACAATGACGGTGGCCAAAGTTTGGGTAAACAGCAGAGGTAGAGCAAATAGTTTCATACATTCTGATTTATTTCATTTAAAGTGTGGTTCACATAGACTCGTAACAAGAAGAATTTTATTATTTATTATAATTTTTCGATGGCACTCAAGTTTACATGAACAGCCTTTTGCTATCATTGTCCCCAAGATGCTTCCAGGACTGAATTAGTTGCAGTCCTCATTATTGTAGTCTAGAATCAAGAATCATTATAATTTGTCATTTTTCATAGACTCAGGCATAAATCTAGCTGGAGATGGAAGATTTGACAGCCCTGGTCACAGTGCAAGATACTGTACCTACACATTCATGGATATAGTAAGTCCACTAAACCTTCTGGTTATTAACAATGGACGATAGTATAAAAAAATATCAAACACAGCTTAAAAACTTGGAGGTGACTACAATATTGTTTGGAGTCACATCCCAGCAAACAGCCAGTAAAAGCTGTAACAAAATAAATTGAATTGCATACATCATTTTTAGCCATGTTTGTGTATACATCTCTCCATGTATGGTTACTAAATCACTTACTAGGTGTTATCATGTACTTGTTTAGGATACTGGCCTTGCAACTCATTCTAGAACTACAGAATCTGCCACAGTCTCCTCATCGACAGCTGCTGAGAAGGAGACATTTGTTCAGCTAATGGAGGAAGCGAAAGCTGAAATGGACATCACTGTGATGACAACAGATGGGCACCTCGGCATAGCCAGCCACATGAGAAACCATGAGCTCATCACACACAACCTTGTTAGTTATGTAGCAGATGCTAGCTCTACTATAAGTTGTTATTATGTACCTCAAAATTGTGAATTGTTGTAGGACATCTGGCACTGGGCGAAAAACTTCATCAAGAGACTAAAAGAAGCTTGTAAATTGAAACAGCAGAAAGAGCTCATACCATGGTTACCAGAGATAAAGAACCATACATGGTGGTCAGCGCAAAACTGCATTGGCAACGCAGATTTGTTGGTGGAAATGGTACAAAGTATGTCTTGCCATGTGGTAAATGTCCACGAGGAGTTCGAAGGACACTCTAGACTCACAAGATGTCATCATGAGCCACTAGACCTGTGAAATTAAAAAAAAAACCCAAAAGTATTAATTTTGTATACACTTACAAATTTTTGGGAATATCCTTGTTACAAAAACATCACTGATTGTATGTTCTAGAGAGATTCAGCGAAAAATCATGTGGCTGCAACCGGGTTCACCTGCACATCAAGTGCTATTAAACACCTTGCACAACTCCAGAATTATCTCATCACTGCATATGCTCAATCATGGTCTCCACACAGGCTCCCTGGAAAACCTTCATAGCCTCATTTTTTGTCTATGCACCAAAGAGGTTGGATTTTGATCCAGATGGATACAATGCTAGAGTGAAGCTAGCCATCATCGACCACAATTACAACACTGGACGAAAATATGCCAAAGGTGATACTACTGATAAGAAATAACAATCAATAATAGTTATAGAAAATGACATTTTGAAATGTTTACCTGTTACTGCAGAGAGTGATGGTACCAACAAGATGACGCGCTGTTACTCTAAAGAGGCCAAGGTGTATAGATTGAAGAATGTCTATGAAAAGAAAGACTACGCATTTCGTCAGTATATTCTTGAGCGAGTACTGGAAGAAGGAGCGAAGCCTACAACAGTTCAACCTGGAGTATAAAAGTTTATTTCATAATGCTGTTAAAGACTAAGTAAAGCATAAAATAATAATAATTAATAATAATAATAATTAATGTAACTGTTTGGTACAAATCGAGGTATTTGTACAGCCGGAGCCGACAAGCCAGAATTGTGAGTCATGATGACACAGCATCACACAAGATTCAACCATAAGTAAGGTATGAAAAAGGGTGCTCCCATCCAGGTGTCTTGGGCGCTGTTACACCTTTGGTATGTTTACGATGGGAGTAACCGCTGGTATGGTAAGGTAAGTAACATCACCGGAAGGGAAGCAATGTTACAAGCCTTCACGTGGCGCTTCCTGTGAGTAACCATTAACAAACTAACCACAATATATTGGGTTAGTGAATAGTGAAACCAATTGTAACCAACAATTAAACAAAATACAGAATATGGCAAGTTTAACAATGGCTTAATGTTACATTACCAACCTGCAAGGAGTGTCTTTGACATCACACTTTTAAATGTTTCTTCTTGAGCTAGTGGATTCCTCTGTTCAATGTTGCCTCAATTTGCATAAATATTGTTTTACGGAAAATTTTTGATGTTCTTTAATCAAAAATTTTCTCACAGCATTGTTAAACAGATTTTGTAGTACAAACTAACTTTTTATCTGGTAGATAATTTTATACATGTGCTAATAATTTTATTGCTTTTGAATTATAAATTTAAATCAAAAAAAAAGATCTGACAAAAATTATTTGTTTATGATGGTTCAAAGCAAGTGAACATAAACTCTTCAACATATTGGTGGCCTTGGAAAACGCCGTTGTGGGTTGGCTAACAAACTGAACTATTTAGTTTGAACCATTATCGAGTAGAAGCTGTTCTAGTTCATCAGCAGGTACTTCCTCCTCAGGTGTCATTCCCTCCACTCCAATGAAACCAACATAAAGATTGTTGGGATCGGGCCAAGAGCTTCTGATGTGATTGACTACACATGCAGGAATGACACGACGGTTGTGCCTACCTAAATACATGTGAATAAAATCAATATAATTCCGGTAGGCAGTGAACCTGTAGTTGGCAGGAGTCATCAACTTAATTGAAAGAGCATCGCCTCTGTAGCCCTGCAGCCTACGCTGCCTGAACCATTGAAGTTCAACAGTGCACGCGCCAAGAATTTGGTTCAGCAGTATATTGCTAGTAAGTATGCAGTCAGTACCAGGCACAAACGCATCACCTTGAAAGTGAGTCAGGTCTAGTGTTTCACTCTTACAACATTTCTGCTCAAGAGTGGATGGCATATCATTGCAATTGCCACAAGTACAAGTAGTAATATATGAGCAGATCTCCCTACCAAGTGTTTTTTTGTGGATTTGATCTTGGAGTTTAGGCAATGGGTTACGACGTTGGATGAATTCGCCGAGTTTATATTGTATTTCATTTGAGGGGTACTTGAGTGGCATTTGAGTTCCATTTAAGTGGCATTTGAGTTTTGATTATTTTTTTACTTAATTTGAACTTATAGCATATAGATTTCAAAGGCATGACATTCAAGTTTTGATAATTTTTTTACATAACTCGAACTCATATGATATTTTGAGAGAGAGGAGAGAAGAATGAAAAGATATAACTACATTGAATCAATATATGATTATATACATTTATTACATAATAAGTAGCAAAATATTTTTGTATAATATAGCTAGAGTTAGTAAATACTAAGTAATACAAAGCACTACAACTTGTAATGACAATCAATGGATGATAGTCTTTTTCTTTACAATGTCGTCATTGTTGTACTGATGTTATAACTTAGGAAGGAAGACTTCTGTTCTATGTACTTTTGATTCCATAATGAACTAAAATAAAAAGTTATGTATTAGTATAGAATGATTAAACAAAAATGTAAAATAATTACATGAATTTGAATTATAGTTCTTTTTACATTGGTTAGGTAGCATTATATAGTAAAGGGAAGTAACTCACCAAGTTATATTGTTCGGTTTGTTTTTTCTTGAGCATAATTTTCATCAAGTGTTTTTGATTCTCTCTCTTCTATCTAAAGCAAAACAAAAAATAATTGCTTTATAAATAAATATTATCTAATTGGAAGTATTACTTATATCAGTTAGTTTACGTTAAATAAATATACTCACTATGTTGTCTTGTCTGACATGCTCTTTTTGAATATAGTTTTCACCAGGGGGTGTTGGTTCTCTCAAAGATGTAGAAGATGTGTTTCCCACTCCCATTGAAAGCACTAAGACCTTGTTCTCAACAACCTCATCTGTAGTAAAGTACTTCATCTGGTTGGAATCATCAAGTTTGTTGGATAGGTTTTGAGCCGTTTCTATCGCTTGTAATGCTGTGAATGTGATTATATCATGTCGATGATAACCAAATCTACTAACTTCACGATTTCTTACAAGTATGACTCCTGTTCCAATTCGTTTGACGTTGCTAGCATGTTTTTCAGGTATATATAGAACTCCCATCATCAAACCATCATATTGCAAACATCTGTAGTTTACCAGTAGCGCATCCATCACCACTTCTCCATTAGGTAATGTTAACTGAGTTGATATTTGAGGAGATTCAAAACTGATTACACTTCCAACAGCAAATTGAGAGAGTGTTGCGATACGAACCATACTGATCAACTGAGTAGGTGTTTTTTTTTTTATTAATCTACTTAGCTGTTTAGCTTCCTCAAGGGAAATATTGGATGGGAAGTTGATAGGGTGAAAGATTGGATGCTTGTCTGAATCGAATCCCATAAAAACCGCCAGTTTTGGAACATCTGGTTGTGTTGGAGCTAATTTGTTGTAATCCTCATTTCTCACCATAGACCTCACTTGCCGTCTGTTGCCAAATGTTTCGACATTGTAGCGGATAATGCATAAGTTTTTATATATATCCTCAGTTGGTCTTTCGATGGAGATTATCTCGATAAGTGATGGCGTTTGATTTAAGTGAAGTGGTTGAAACCTTCCAATCATTACTCTGTCATTGCTATCGCAAGAATTGAGCAAACTAGCAGCATTTTTTGACAAGCAGGAAAGATGAGAAGGAGATGGTGCTTTCAAAGTCCAAGTATAGTCAATCGTTTTATTTCTATCCGAATCCCATGGCTTTGGTCGAATTGTGTTCAGTTTCCTTCTTATTATATGTGAATCAGGAGGGATATTTTCTTTATCATCAGAGTATGGTTCGAATGTTGAGAGAAATGAGGTATTACGGTCTTCATTCATATTCAGAGCGTTCAGTCAGAAGTTGGAACTGAAAAGAGAGTAAAAATTATGTAACAGATGACTGGAATTTGAAAAATATTTTTGAAAAGAATAAACTAACTAGATATTTATAAAATAAACACATAATCAAAACCATAATAATTTTTCTGATGCATTATGGTGAAACTATTTGATCTTTTATTAATAAGAACAAAATATTAACACATAAAATTAACTTTCTGAAGTATTATAGCAAATCTAGTTGAAGTTTTTTATCAATATATGTTAAAGAATTATTTAGTGATTCTCACCTTATTGAATGAAAGTCTTTCTATAGTTTCAAGTAAATGTAGTAGTTGCTGTGTAGATGTTGCTTCTTTGCTAGCTATTGTAGAACTGGATGCTTTCTGTGTGAAAACAGTGGTTCTTAAATAGCTAAAGCTGTACTAATTAACCCTATGAAAAAACATCTCGTGAAACCTTCTTTATAATATATCTATGACTCAGCAGTTTTTCACGCGATATTCCCGCGAAAGCATTGGTTTTTATTCGCGTGAAAATAAAATTTTCACTCCCGCGAAAGCAACGGTTTCCATTCGCGTGAAAATAAAGTATTTATTCCCGCGAAAGCATTGGTTTGTATTCGCGGGAAAATAAAATCTTTATTCCCGCGAAAGCAACGGTTTCCATTCGCGTGAAAATAAGTTATTTATTCCCGCGAAAACATTGGTTTGTATTCGCGGGAAAATAACATTTTTATTCCCGCGAAAACATTGGTTTGTATTCGCGTGAAAATAAAATATTTATTCCCGCGAAAGCAACAGTTTCCATGCGCGTGAAGATAAATTATTTATTCCCGCGAAAGCATTGGTTTGTATTCGCGGGAAAATAAAATGTTCATTCCCGCGAAAGCAACAGGTTCCATTCGCGGGAAAATAAATTATTTATTCCCGCGAAAGCATTGGTTTGTATTCGCGGGAAAATAAAATTCTTATTCCCGCGAAAGCAACAGGTTCCATTCGCGGGAAAATAAATTATTTATTCCCGCGAAAACATTGGTTTGTATTCGCGGGAAAATAAAATATTTATTCCCGCGAAAGCAACAGTTTCCATTCGCGTGAAAATAAATTATTTATTCCCGCGAAAGCATTGGTTTGTATTTGCGGGAAAATAAAATGTTCATTCCCGCGAAAGCAACAGGTTCCATTCGCGGGAAAATAAATTGTTTATTCCCGCGAAAGCATTGGTTTGTATTCGTGGGAAAATAAAATTCTTATTCCTGCGAAAGCAACAGGTTCCATTCGCGGGAAAATAAATTATTTATTCCCGCGAAAACATTGGTTTGTATTCGCGGGAAAATAAAATATTTATTCCTGCGAAAGCAACGGTTTCCATTCGCGTGAAAAGAAATTTATTCCCGCGAAAGCATTGGTTTGTATTCGCGGGAAAATAAAATCTTTATTCCTGCGAAAGCAACAGGTTCCATTCGCGGGAAAATAAATTATTTATTCCCGCGAAAGCATTGGTTTGTATTCGCGGGAAAATAAAATGTTCATTCCCGCGAAAGCAACAGGTTCCATTCGCGGGAAAATAAATTATTTATTCCCGCGAAAGCATTGGTTTGTAATCGCGGGAAAATAAATTTTTTATTCCCGCGAAAGCATTGGTTTGTATTCGCAGGAAAATAAATTTTTTATTCCCGCGAAAGCATTGGTTTGTATTCGCGTGAAAATAAAATATTTATTCCTGCGAAAGCAACGGTTTCCATTCGCGTGAAAAGAAATTATTTATTCCCGCGAAAGCATTGGTTTGTATTCGCGGGAAAATAAAATATTCATTCCCGCGAAAGCAACAGGTTCCATTCGCGGGAAAATAAATTTTTTATTCCCGCGAAAGCATTGGTTTGTATTCGCGTGAAAATAAAATATTTATTCCCGCGAAAGCAACAGGTTCCATTCGCATGAAAATGAAATATTTATTCCCGCGAAAGCAACGATTTCCATTCACGTGAAAATAATGCTGATTCATAGCGGTGCAACTTAAGCTATATAAGAAGCACTGTTTTCATACAGAAAGCATTCACTTCATTGTTAGTAACTGAAGGAACAAGATCTACTACATCATCATCTACTACAGCACTCCTTCTTTATCATTTGAATTACATAGGAAACAGCTGAAGTTCAAACAACTATGTGTATAATTCATCTAATTCAAAGAAAACGAGTCTTCATTTGTGATGTAAGTATCTATATTTTGTTTTAATTGTAATCAATTTAAACGTGAAGACATTTTCTGAAAAAAAAACAAGATTATTCACTATTTAAGATATCAAAAAATGTTGTAAGTTTTAATTATGTTTTATTATTATTATTATTTCAGGACTTCAAAATGAAAAAAAGTACTCCTTCATCCGAATTTTATAGAAAGCAGCCCAAGTTCAACCAACTAGGAATATCATTCATTTAATTCAAAGAAAGACAAGTCTTCATTTCTGATGTAAGTATTTACATTCTATTACAATAGTAATCAATTCAAGTATATTGAAAAAAAATTGAAACCTTAGTCTTTTTTTTATTTTTTGCTACAAAGCATTATCATTTTTTTTTAGAATAACAACGAACTAGATCAAAGGAAAAGAACTTTCCAACAAAACTTCAACTTGAGTAATAACTGAAGCTACTACTTATATTATATATAAATAATGTGTCGAGTAACAAACAACAGATATGTAGCAAACACTATTTATAATGAAAAAAGAGAAATGCAAAAAACTCGGAATTGCTTTGAAAATACTAAAGACTGCGCTGAATGGATAGATGATAGTTTACTTGTTACTTCATCGTTGTTTTTACAACGAACTTTTCATGATACCACTGCAATAACTTATGTCGTCGCAACTTATCCGGATAATCACTGTAGTCTTTTGTCATTAAAATTACAAAAAACTATTGCACAACTTTCCCCAACGGACTTTTTCAAGTTCATTTACAATGAACTCTCTTTTTATGAAAGAGAGACTTCAATGCTTGATGAAAGTTATCGAAGAAAATCATTTCTTACAAATTGGAGACGAGTAGGTAAACATTGTGGTGAAAACATGGCTGGAGCTGGTTTCTATAACCTTGAAAAAGACAACGCTGTTCGATGTGCTTTTTGCCAAGGGGTATTACTAAACTGGAAGGATGAAGATGAACATCCGATGAAAGAACATGCTAAAAGTTTTCCGTTTTGTCGATTTGTTAGAGGATTTAACACTCATAATCGTGTGTATAGACCTAGGAAACTACTTGCAGATGAAATGAAAAACATCTCAATTGTCAAAAGTTATACGATGGAAGAACAAAAAACTAGAAGAGGAGATTTAACTGCAGAAGTATTACCTCTAGGTATATCAATTGATCGTGCTGGCACACCACGTTTTGCTACTGAAACATCTAGAGAAGACAGTTTCAAACAATGGAAGGGTAAAGTCTCCATGAAACTCCTTTCCAACGCAGGTTTCTACTATACTAAGTTCGGAGATAGTGTAAAATGCTTCTTTTGCTCAGGTGAACTTAAAGGATGGGAAGAGAGTGATCTACCGTGGGAGGAACACTGTCGATGGTTCCCAGACTATAATTTTTTACTCAGCAGTAAAGGTGAAGAGTATGTTGAGGATGTTTACATGCGAACGGAAAAAAGGCAAAAGGTGTAAGCTACGGGTTGAAAAATATCGAGAAAAAGTAAAACAAATAACGCACAACAATGACACCAAAGAAATGAAACTTATTTGCAAAAAACTAGGATACAGTCAAAACGATATCGAACAAGTTTTAGTGTTAAATGGAAAACCTTTTGAGCGAATAGGTTTTATGATTGAGGCCTTACATACTTTTGAAAATGATTTTACATCTGTTGAGAATTCGTCAACACTGTTAAAAAATGATGCTAAATCAATTGATTCGTTAAAAAAAGATAAAGATCAGCCTAAGCAAAGCAAACTTGCTAAATGTGTGTCTGAGTCACATGAAAAAAAAGTAATTGCAAATCATATCTCTCTTCCATGCGGTCATCTCATTTACTGTAGTGAGTGTAAGGAAAAAGCACTTACTGAATGCTCATCAGAAGTAAAACCTTGCCCAATCGATGGTTGTCAGGTTGGAATTAAAGCATTTATGAAGATCTACATGAGCTAGCATAACAATTAACCTCAAAAAAAAGAAAAAGTAATGAATGATTAAATAGGTATTTCAATTTGAAAACAAATCATTCGCGTTTTGTAATTTAACGGGCTAACAACAAATATGTTACGAGTTGAAGACTTTGCTCAATAAGCATCAATGTTATCATCGTCATCATCATCATCAGCAGCATCATCAGCAGCAACATCATCATCATAACTTTTCATCAGCTCAGCATCATCAAATAGAGAAAGTCTGAAAGCTATTCCTTCTTTTTCACTTGAAGTAGATAGAAGCATCAAAGCTTCTTCGACACTCAGAATCGTGAGAATGTGTTTCTTTGTGCCGCTTTCAGTTGTCATCGTACTTTTATAGTGGATCATACCACATTCATGATTTTTGATCTTCAAAACGTTCTCAGGAGGGACAACAATCTTCCCAGTCATCAAAGATCCGTCATTCATCATGTATCTGTAAGTGACAGTGTGAGTGATACGTAAAGGCGATGTATCTTGTTTTCGTTTTCGCTGCTTCGACTTCAAATTTTTCCAAACTGAAAGTCTAGTGAATGTCAGAAGAGTGTTGACAGGAATATTATCGAAAGTGATGATATCAAAGTATGCTTGCAACTGTTTCAATGATTTTTGTCTCAAGATTTGGGCTATAACTCGTTGTTTTAGCCCTTGATAATGATTATCTCCTACAATACGTAGATCGGGTTGATTTTCTTCTAGCTTTCCCATGTACACTAGGATTTGTGAAGAGCCGGGATCAAGTTCCTGTAGCTCCACCGTAAGTTCTTTGTCAATCAGTGACTTGACTCGAATTTGATGATTGTTTTTTAAAACATATTCATAGTCCAATATACCATAATCTTCAACGTAATTAACATCGAAAACCTCCAATATCGTAGGAATTGGTAAATCCAACAAACTCACAAAATTTCCGATTTCCAACATTCCTTTCTGCATAGCTCCTGTCATTATTCCACCCATCTCGAGCAATTCAAACTCTCTAAGTTTGTTTACGGTATTATTCTTGCTGTTGCTGAATAAAAAGGAAATTGAAGCTCGAGATAATGTCACTGTCGGTTTTTTGATATCCTCCGTTCGTTTGACTTCACTGTTCTCATGCAGATATGTGTAGTCCGGTGTGGGACTCAAAGGAGAGTCAGCTGAAACTACATGATGTTTCATTGCTATATCAGCATGAGTATTGGTGTTTGAGCGAGAAGATGTATCATTAAAGGTGTTAGGATTGGATCTTCTATCATCAATGTGAATGCCGTTGGTGGTGGAAATGCTGGTTGTAGTGGAAATAGCGTTAGTGTTGTTGGTAGCTGTGGTTGGTTCAATATGGAGCTTAGGAAGTGCTTTGGAGTGTGATGTCATCATACCTGCAAAAAGTAAAAGAACTTAGTTTAATGATGTAAATATACTGAAATTATTGTTTTATTAAAAGATTGTTTTTAAAAACTAAGATTCAAAAACCTAGATGTTTCAATTAATTAAAAACAAATAATTATTTTAGTGCTTCTTACCTTGTTGCTCTCCTAATAGCTGTAGTAGATGTTGCTCCTCTGTTAGTCGCTGTAGAACTGGATGCTTTCTGTGTGAAAACGATGGCTCTTATATAGCTAAAGTTGTACTGATTAAAGCCTATGAACCCCATCTCGTGTCAATCTCTATGAATCAGCATCTTTTCACGCGAAGGAAAGTCAATGTTTTCGCGGGAATAAATGAATTATTTTCACGCGAATACAAACCAATGCTTTCGCGGGAATAAATATTTTAGTTTCACGCGAATGGAAACCATTGCTTTCGCGGGAATAAATGATTTTATTTCCCGCGAATGAAAGTCAATGTTGTCGCGGGAATAAATACTTTATTTTCACGCGAATACAAACCGTTGCTTTCGCGGGAATAAATAATTTATTTTCACACGAATAGAAACCAATGCTTTCGCGGGAATAAATGATTTTATTTCCCGCGGATGAAAGTCAATGTTGTCGCGGGAATAAATACTTTATTTTCACGCGAATACAAACCGTTGCTTTCGCGGGAATAAATAATTTATTTTCACGCGAATAGAAACCAATGCTTTCGCGGGAATAAATGATTTCATTTCCCGCGAATGAAAGTCAATGTTGTCGCGGGAATAAATACTTTATTTTCACGCGAATACAAACCGTTGCTTTCGCGGGAATAAATACTTTATTTTCACGCGAATGGAAACCGTTGCTTTCGCGGGAGTAATTAAATTATTTACTCCCGCGAAAGCAACATTCCATTCGCGTGAAAATAAAACTTGTATTCCCGCGAAAGCAACGGTTTGTATTCGCGTGAAAATAAAGTATTTATTCCCGCGACAACATTGACTTTCATTCGCGGGAAATTAAATCATTTATTCCCGCGAAAGCATTGGTTTCTATTCGCGTGAAAATAAATCAGTTACTCCCGCGAAAGCAATGGTTTCCATTCGCGTGAAAATAAATTATTTATTCCCGCGAAAGCATTGGTTTCTGTTCGCGTGAAAATAAACTATTTACTCCCGCGAAAGCAACGGTTTCCATTCGCGTGAAAATAAGTTATTTATTCCCGCGACAACATTGACTTTCATTCGCGGGAAATTAAATCATTTATTCCCGCGAAAGCATTGGTTTCTATTCGCGTGAAAATAAAGTATTTATTCCCGCGACAAACATTGACTTTCATTCGCGGGAAATTAAATCATTTATTCCCGCGAAAGCATTGGTTTCTATTCGCGTGAAAATAAATTATTTATTCCCGCGAAAGCAGTGGTTTGTATTCGCGTGAAAATAATTCATTTATTCCCGCGAAAACATTGACTTTCCTTCGCGTGAAAAGATGCTGATTCATAGAGATTGACACGAGATGAGGTTCATAGCGTTTAATCAGTACAACTTTAGCTATATAAGAGCCATCGTTTTCACACAGAAAGCATCCAGTTCGACAACAGCTAACTGAGAAGCAACATCTACTATAGCTATTAGGAGAGCATCAAGGTAAAAACTTAATAATTACAGTTTTTACTCATGTATTATTTATTATACTAAAACAACTGAAAAAATTAATTATCTGTATTTTTTTAGATTCAACCACAAAAAATGGAAATAGTTAACAACACAGAATCAGAAACTCAGCCTAAACCTTTGACTCAAGAGGACTTGATACTTCTACAAAACCTATGCAATAAAAAAATTGAAGAGAGAGTGCGAATTATCTCAAACAATTGTAAATTCATCCAGAAAGACTTGATAAAACAGCTAAATAATTTTCGAACTGAATCTTTTCTAACATTAAAGCTCTTAGGGAATGAAGTTACATCAGACATTCAGAGATTACATTATGTATTACACAACGACAATATCAACTAGAACAGGTAAGCACACCAATTTCTATCGAGTGTGCTCGTAAAGATCTTGCTCTAAAAAAAAGAACATGCAACGACAGTCCGCTCAAAGACAAGCTAGAAGGGTAAGGACTCAACAACGTAAGGCACGACAAGCTACAAAAACATCTGATTAACAGTCAATTTTTGATGATAAGGTAATAATTAATAAAAAAAACACTATTTAGTAAAAGTTTGTAGTTGTTTTAAATTTTCTGTTTAACCATTCTATACTAATACATAACTCTCATTTTTGTTTAATTATCCTATGCTAATACATAACTTTTTATTTTAGTTCATTATGGAATCAAAAGTACATAGAACAGAAGTCTTCCTTCCTAAGATATAACATCAGTACATCAAGTACATCAATGATGACATTGTAAAAAAGATTATGTATTAATTATCATTACAAGTTGTAGTGCTTTGTATTACTTAGTATTTACTAACTCTAGGTATATTATACAAGGATATTTTCCTACTTATTATGTAATAAATGTATATAATCATATATTGGTTTAATGTAGTTATATCTCCTTGTTCTTCTCTCCTCTCTCTCCAAATATCATATGAGTTCGAGTTATGTAAAACAATTATCAAAACTTAAATGCCATACATTCAAAATCTAGCTGCCATATGAGTTCAAATTAAGTAAAATAATAATCAAAACTCAAATGCCACTTAAATGCCACTCAAATGCCACTCAAGTACCCCTCAAATGAAATACAATATAAACTCGGCGAATTCATCCAACGTCGTAACCCATTGCCTAAACTCCAAGGCCTAATCCACAAAAAAAACACTTGGTAGGGAGATCTGCTCATATATTACTACTAGTACACCAGCTTTTTGTAGTTGGCAGAGATGAATAATTATAATGTTGTTGTTGAGTGGCTGTTGGATTGTTGTCAACGTTGTTAGAGATGATGCCGTAATAGTACTGACACCAGTAGTAGAAGTAGTAGTTGCAAGATCATTATTATCACTAGTAGTAGTAGTAGTTACAGTATAATTATTAGTAGTGGATGGCGATGCATAAACGCTACCAGCAGCTCGTTGTTTTCTTGACAGCTGACGTCTACGAAATAAATCCCCTGGGGCAGGAAAACTCTGTTCCTCATCACTTGTGTCCACTGCCTTTAACAGGATAATATTGATATGGGAGAATATTTCTACCAGCCATTGCAGCGTTGAAGCAATTCTCCTCGAAAACAACTAGTAGACAATTATGATTGCCTAAAATAAGTCACCGGATACACCATGCATATCGGGCGATACACGTCATCCCCCTTCTTTGGCTAGTATTCATTACATTCACGCTAAGTGCCGCTTCATTGGTTAACAAGTTGCTCATCACTTTTGTATGACAGCGATCATGTTTAAAAAAGAAACTCCCGTTCAAGCCTAGTCCGATAGTCATTACTACCCCTTTAATTATACTTTTTTCAAAAACTTAATTTTGTAAAAAAAAAGTAAATAGTAACACTTGAAATGAATAAAAATATTTACTGTTATAGAATGTCAATTTTTTGCAAAGGCAAAACTCTTTCTTCAAAGTTTAATGTAATTCTTGGCATCCAAGTTGCTATAACATTATGCTTATTTTTATCACATGAAGAATTGTATTGGTGCAGGTGGTTTGTCTTGCTACGCCAATACTTATTTTCCAATTTTTATAATCATTTCATCATTAACTTACATGTACAGCTTGGACTTCTAGAGTGCGTTTCCAGGCGTCTCAGAAGTAACACTTTCCATTTTTTTTTGCGAGCGCAGGACTTTTGCTGGGGAGAGGTGCAAACCCTTCACGTCTCCCTACACCCCCTCCCACCCACCTATCAGAACCCCGTTGAAAAACCCTGGTGACGCCCATCGGATTAAAAGGCTAAAGAAGTGAGCAGGTGATATCTCTTCCATCAAGCATGGCTTAAAAAAATAGGTTGCCAGCTGATACCAAGTCACAGCAGCAGACCCATCACAACCTACACTAGGGTTTTTTCACCGCTACTAACAGGTGAGTTATCTAGCCAAAGTAGTACTGCTGAAGAAACTATGTGGTGTAAAGCATCATGATTTTCCATTATTTTGTCAGACTATAGTATTCTACTACTTATTAGTATTACTTATTAGTATTACTTATTAGTATTTTTATTACTTATTACATTATAGTATTCTATTATTCCATACTATTCTAATACTAACCATTACATTCTACTTTTTTTTATCTATACATACAGGTTTGCTTCTCCGTCCCTCTTTGCTCAGTGACACAGTAGAGTAGTTTTTTTACTCTGTTACCACATACGCTAAAAGATATCGTGATGATCTGCCTCATTGGAGTTCCCTCACCCAAGAGCTGCGAACCTACAACAACTACTGGAGTAGTGAGCAGCCTAGCTCACCAGAGCTGAGTGAGGTTAATAGATACTGCTGTGCTTTAACGTTCTACCCCTATATCAAATTACTCACTAAACTGCTCATGACCAAAAACCATGACTAACGCCACTACTGGAAGGGCTAACTCAACCCTGAAGTACATCAAGACAAAAATTGAAATCTACAATGGGCCAAAATTCACTTATTGCATTCATTGTAGGCTATAAGCATGAGGACCTAGTCAAAAAAACTCAATGCTGACAGCCTCGTAGATAAGTTCATAAGGATGCGTCATAGAATGCTTCTCCCTTCAGACCCCACATCAGAGTAAAGTTCAGTTACCATCATGTATCGTCTGATGCATTATCGTGTTCAAACCCCAGCTCACCTGTGCAGTGTTTTCTCAGTTGACAGTATACTGACTGTTGATCTTGATAATTTGAGTGGGTATCACATAAGTCTTGTCTGTTAGTAATACATTTATATGGAACTTTTTACTGTACACATTCACACGGAATTTCACATAAAACATATTTACATGGAGCAGCACATGGTATGCATTTACATGCAGCTTCGAGTGGAGTAATTTAATTAGTGTACTCGACGCAGATCTACAAATATTCTGGCCAGGATAGCAGTTTCATTCATACGGAAGACTAAACATGCAGTGTCTCCAAACTGTTTTCTAACAATTTACTATTATTATCAGAGCTACTAACAGAGAACTCAGTTCATTGTATTTAACATCATTGAAACATGAGCAGCGGTGTAACATTGTGCGCACTCGAGTGCTTTTACTTCCCCCCCCCCCCGGCAAAACCTAGAATGTCCCCTGGATATAGCTCATTGTTATCAATTATTAATACCGATGTTTTATTGTTTTTTCTCCGTTAATCTTTTGCAATTTTTTTTTATAGTAAAACAGTGATATACAACACTATTGTTGAATGATCATTTGGAAAACTTTTTTTTTAATATTAAGTGATAACAGCTTTTAAAAATCACATTAACTTTTATTTCACTTACTGCCTATTGAAACAAGTTTTATAATCGAGCGCATTATGACCCTCACAGTTATGCCAATGAAGCCATGGCCCTTTATATTTAGTTTTTGGAAGTCCAATTTGATAAAAAAACATCTGCCCATATTTTGGGCTTTTTAAGCATTATCGCCGAGTAAAAGTACATTACCATAGATTGAAGCTGATAGC
Source organism: Cryptosula pallasiana (assembly GCA_945261195.1). NCBI lineage: Eukaryota > Metazoa > Bryozoa > Gymnolaemata > Cheilostomatida > Cryptosulidae > Cryptosula > Cryptosula pallasiana. The sequence continues at coordinate 24,743 of CALYOO010000491.1, forward strand.
TGAAACCTTTGCATAGATGTTGCTCATATTGACACATTTTTTTGCTGATAGGGATTTCATGTGAGACTTAATTGAAACATTTAAATTTAGGTGATAATGAAAGTATGAAAACAGCAATGAAAACGAGAAATCTATATTTCATGAATACATGCGTTACATTTGGTTTATACTTTTCTTTCAGTTTTGTTGATTTACGACCTGTGTATATTGATTCTGTTACTTATAGTTGTTCCTAATACCAACTCACACTCAGTGCCATTGCACAGCCTTCACCCGAAGTGCCCTTGCGAGTACAACAGAACGATTTGTCAACTAATAGTTTCATTGTGAATGTGCATTTTCAAAAATAACAATGGTGTTATTTTAAAAGTAGAATGCAAGTTAGCGTTTAAAAAAGTTCACTTTTTTACTATTGTGTTCACTCCGTGCAAGCAATCATGTTCCACATTGACTGTGTATCAAATGTGAAACGTGACCAGCCACTGCTCGAATAATCGATTCACAATACAATACTAGCTCAAATACCTGTATACCCTTTGCCCACTTCAAGCGAGACCTACTGCAAGTAATTTATTTAGTAAGCATTTGAGATGCTATGCTTGTTCTCATGGATGAGAGACAGAGCAATCTTACAATATACCGCATTGCTTATTTTACTACGACCGCAATTTGCTTTGCAAGACAAGCGCCTATCCGAGCTAAGTAATTCTACTTCCTTTTTTGACGATAGAGGTTTCTTGCTTGCTTGCTAACCCATTAGTTGGCAATAGTTTTAGGTGTTTCTGTGTGGCCTGTTTTACCTCGAACCAACTTTCAGATGCTAAATGTAACCATGTTCCTTCATCTAATGCTCATAATTTTATGATTTGCATAAATCGTTTGTTAAATGGATGCTCTTTCCATGAAGCCTCAATGGTGTTGTTGATATATATTCGAAGCATATAAATTGCATTGGATATCATAAATTCACACAATGTGGAAGAATGGTTACCCTCTCAACAAGTTTGCTGTCTCATTTTCTCAATGTACGTGTTTGAAGCTGAATGGCCTGATGTATGGAGTCAGAAAGTCGTTGACTGATACAAAGAAAACCTAGCAATAGCTCATAGAAGAATCTGGAAAGATTGGTTGAAAGATCCTGCAAAGAAAATCATCCTCCAGCGATGGATAAAATCGCTGGAGAAGTTAATGTTACAATATTGTAATATTCATCATTTATTTTATTGCTGTACTTGATAATAAATTTCATTATTATAATAAGAAATGTTAAAATTGTCAATTACCAATATTTTATGAACCATGTAAAATAAATTCACCTGTCTGAATTTTTTTTGGCAACAACAGCACTACATCGAAATCATTTTGGTGCAAAGAGATGGTTGCACAAATTTCATAACATCAACAGTCCTTTGGAATTTTAAGCACATAAAAACGGTGGTAAAATATTTGTGTACTCGCTGCAGAGAAAAAAGAAAATTTTCGCGGAAATGTCTTGTCAATGATTAAAATTGATAAGCTTGGGAACAATTTTTGGATTTAACCAATTGAGGGTGCCGATGTGCCTTCGACATTGGGCATAAACCAACATGTTCGTTTTGAACACGAACTAGTCCTACAATGTGCAGATGTATCAGGCGAGTTCATCGTAAGGTCTGTCGATGCCTAACATCGGCCTGTGTAGTCACCCCTTTACCATACTATCCTTATTATACTGAATGTTGGTGAATACGGACCGGGTGAATACGACCAGAAATTGATTTTAGTAGTTATGTTTTGAATTGAAATGAAAAAATAAATGAAACTTGTATTGGGGAGCTAGCTAAATTTCGCTTGATTTATTCACCTTGTGCTTGATTCACATACATATCATAGATGCTCCCAAGTGATCACAGGATTTTCATACGACGACCTGCAATGTATTTGAACCTGGATTTTTGTAATGGCTCGTACGACATCGCATGCTGTCGCAGAGGCTATTAGAAAGGTTCAGCTGAACAAACTTTCATGCGACCATCGTACAATAGGGGCAAACAATTTTCTTACTTTCTTTCTCAAAAATCACAGTTAGGTCAAGGGTTACTGATGTAAACATGACTGCTATCCAAAAACTATAATAAATAATAAAATTGTTATTGTTTGATTATAAATATTAATTATAATTTATTATTAATTTTCCGAATGAAATATTATGATAGTTTATATAAATGTATAATTATATATTTTTTGTGTAAATCTTTATATGATAGCATAATTAACATAATAATATAAATTGAGAATAAAAAATGATATATTAACAGATGGTATACAAAAAAATAATGCACCGTTGAATAACACTTATAAATTGATTAAAAATATGGAATAATATTTAACTTGATAATATGGGTAACAATATAATAAAATTGTTAAAATAATTAATAGGTCGGTGTAAGTGAAGAACGATGATTCACTTAGTTTATATATAGTCCGTTGGTCAGTGAAGACCTGTCTTCGAGATTTTATTATCTCCCAGTCAAGAGAGTGTTTATATCTCTTGCGATCTGAGTTTACCAAGTTTATGTGAACATGTATCGGTGATCATCGTACGAGGATCTGCGATCACCTGCGAGCATCTACGAAATGTATGTGAACCAGGCTTAAGTCTTCATTAGCCCTATCATTTGTCACAATGGAAAGTGTGGTCACACACAACAATATAGAGCACAGAGGCATGTAAAATCTGGGCAATAGATAGAAATTGAGATAGATTGTTACTGACCCAATAGTTAAAGTTCTGTTCAATTCTATCACTAACAGGCAATCAGAAGTTGACTGTGTCATAATTGACGAAAATAAGCATGGTTTCGTCCCATACACTGAATATCATCAGTAGAATCCTGCAGTTTGTAAAAGGGAACGACCTAGTCATGGGAGGAGTCCAGCGTGTCTTTTTGTGGTGAGTTCCTATAGCGCCCTCCCATACGTTATACAATTACCGGTGATCCCGGGCCAGCCTGCCATCTTCTCAGATGCCTTTGAACTCTATGTACCCCCACAAAGTGCAACTACTGCAGGTAAAACAAAGCTGTGCGATGCTGATAGACATGTTTTTGAGAAGTTGATTGGCTTACATCTAGTGTGACATTTCCTGAGTGCTCATCAGCAACCAGTATTGTAGGAAAACGATAAAAACTGAAACTATTGTTTTGATGCATGTCCAAAGTGTTACGAGCCTAATACAATTATTCAGATCTTCTGATAT
>CALYOO010000492.1:0-27979 GCA_945261195.1 Cryptosula pallasiana
ATGATAATAATATTGTACCAGACGTTGTGATTTCTGTTGCTGTTCTTGTTAAGTGTATGTGTTAATACTTTTTTATTATTGTCATGGAAAGGTTATTATTCCTGATACAATAATAACAACAATAAAAAATAACATTAATTATTAATTAATAACAATAATAATGATCTGCTGATTGCCCGTTAATTGTAATAAAATAATATAGATCATATGAAGGCAATAATAATTAATATAATATAATGAAAGTCTAATTATAAATAAATATTATTATTGGCAATAATAAGAATAATAAAGGTAATTCATAATATTAATAATAACGACAATATTAATATTTATCGTTTTTATTATTACTTTTAATATTGTCATTATTATTATTATAATCATCATCATATTATTATTTCAATTTTACCATGATAGTATTACTATCTTCATCTAATTAATTATTGTAATTGTCATACTGTTAATTATTAATGCTTCTATACAAGGCATGTAGCTGTAGTACCGAGTAGCAGTGACAATTACTGTTTGTATTATTGTACAAAATTGGAGGAATTATAAAATAATAATGCTGTACATTGAAATGTTTGAAAACCAGAAAAATAACCTGTTACATTTCCAATCAATCTATTACAGGAGCAAGCATGAACCCAGTCTCTGCTGATGGTCCTAGTGAGTGATCTTCTCAATTATTTTTTGTCATCAATGGCTCAGCACAGCATAGTTGTTCACTGTCAACAAAATATAAATACATAGTTGTCATGAAGGTACCAGCAAAGAGGTGTTTTAATTAGGTAAACTGTTTTATAGCTGTTGTTAGTGTTATACGTTTCCATTCAATCATTTTAATGCTCACACTTTACCAATCAATATTCAACAAGCCATGTATGATTCACAGTCCTTGTGGCCAAATTATCTATTGCAGGAGGCGTTAAATTAAGAATTCAAAGAAAAGGGTAGAGCACCAAACAAGCGTAAGTGGGCAGAAGCAGGTGAAGAAGAGGACATCTATGGGCACAGCATAGATTGCAATAGTGAAATCGAAAATATTAGTGAGTTATAATTTAGGTGTTGTAAACTGTGTATTCAATATTTTGTGATAGCGTTTCGTTCGAACAGAAACCACTGTTCTCGGTTTCTATTGCAAATGTTTCAATGGTACAGATTACGAAGAAGACTTTGCAGAGGTTGATGGTACTGATATCGAGAATGTGAACAGAATATGGACTGCTGCTGCTGTTGAGCTTTTATACTCATGTCATATACCTTTGCTCAAGCATTATAATAAATATGGAAAGAGTGGAAAAAGAAAAAAGCGAGATTTACATGATACAATCTTATTTTTTTATCAGCTATTTCAAGCGTCAAGCGTCATTTTGAATCTTGATCAAGCAAAATCTTTTTACGCAGCATTGGGACACCATTGTTGCCAAACCTAAGAGCAATTGGAAATGAACAAACGAAATCGCAAATTCAACGAAAAATCCAGCAACTCAAAGCTGGTTACAATAAAGCTTGTGATAACAACAGAAAGACAGGTGAGTGAAATTTTTTTCTGCTAAACACAGTGTAATGTTTGATACTGCACACTACATATACTCCGTATAACGCTTTAGGAAGAGGAAGAATGTTTTTTAAACACTACGAAACGATAGAGGTGTTTTTCAAAGATGCTAAGACATCTGCTGTGGCAATACAAGGAGTATCTCCAGAGTAAGTAATTGTATTGCAATCATTAACTTATGCTTGATCATTATTGATCGGATGACTAAAAACTGTTTTTCTTATAGTGACTCAGTGATGACCCCAATAGTACATCATAGAAGCATAGAAAGCAAGCGGAAAAGCCAACTGCAGCTTTTAGAACAACTAGTTGAAAATGATAACAGAAAAACACTAGCATTAGAAAAACTGGTAAACCAGGTGATTGGCGAATAAATAATATAGTTGTATGGTCCATGCAGTTGTCATCTTATTAGCAATAAATAACAAAATGTTTACAATAAACTGTTTGCAATTGCTTTGTGTTTAGTTATGCCAGCTGGCAAAGTATCTACCTCAGTGTCAACATCCGCAACTGGTGTTGGTTCAGGCAATGTACGGAGAACAGGATTGTTGCATCTTATAGCAAAACTATGAACTGAAATGCAACAGTATTATTGTAACAGCTCCAGCAATAGAGTTGACATCTAAGTTTTTCAGCCGGCGCCAATAGACCTTTAAGACGACCGAAGCTGTTTTTCATTTTAACTCGCAAAGCTTTATGGGTTGCATTGAATTGCAGCTCAGCAGTGCTTGCGGGATTCACTATTGGAGGGAAAAGTCTGGAGGTACAAGGGTAAGCCGAATCACCTAAGAAAACATATAGCACACTGTTTTTTATCGCAATATCATGGCTGGAGTGATCACTGTAAACATTTTATTTAGCAAGCTTTTTTACCAACCAAGACTGAAAAAATCCTCTGGTAAGCGGGCAAATTTTTCAGGCAATTGGCTGCATCGATACACCCTCTTACCATGTGCACTGCCGAAGGCTCCAATGTAGTAGTATGCAATCTCTAGGCCGTCTAATGCAACTGACAATACATTGATAGAAAAGTTTTGCTTTCTGTCGTAGAACAGATCAGGCTCTCTGAAAGGCCTCCTCAGGGGAACGACATGCGTACTTATGTGCGAGAAAACATTCGATGATTCACAGTGACAAATTAATAATTTGTCTAACTAGATTTGATCTAAATTTTTTATGTATTTATAAACGCACCGTCAACATATCCTAAGCGTCCAGGCATTGCTGAAGCTTCATTGGCATAAACAGTGACTTTTGTGGTGCCCCCTCAGCTTGCTTATTACAGCCGCCATGAACTCGGTTACGGTGTCATGAATGGAGCTTTGACCAGCCCAAATCTATAATACAAAAAGGGGATGAGGTAGTGGTTTAATAAACATAAAGCTGGAATGTTCAATAGTTTGGGAGCAGGTAAGCAAATGCTCCTCCAAACACATAAACCCAAAATAACTAAACTTACCGCTCTGAGAAAGGCGGAAAGGACAGGAATTGGCCAGATACCATAGAGCAACGTATCCCTTCGTTTTGGCGTACAGAAAAGATATTTGTACTCTACGTAAGAGGTTGATTTAAAAAAAAACTGTCTTCTGTGACAAGCAATTTTTGTAGCAAACTTACTTTTAGTAATTCTGAAATTAGCTTTGAAGTGACCCTCACTCATTCCATCTATAACATTGAAAAATGCTCTGTCACTGTGGGCATCTGCCTCTTTAAGTAACATACTTAGAATTGTCCGGTTAGGGTCTATAAATGTAACAGAACAGACATAAATAATATAACGGTTGGACAATAAATATTCAACAATTATTATTTATTAGTCATAAAATTATTAACTATATGAAATTAGTTATTGATATTAGTTTCAACTTATTATAATCATTTCACAAACTTTGACAGCACCAATGTAACTTTTATCAATCATAATAAAGTAAACAATTGCAACATTTAAAAGATTACAAAATTCATCAAACTATAATAATTATCAGCAGTATTATTATTAATAAAAAAAACAATACTATCAAATTATTTATTAAAAACCTATCTATATTTAATTAATAATATTATTCACAAATAAATAGAAACAACTAAATTGAATTTCATACTGATGGTAAACAATAGCAAAAATAATTATCATAATACTGTGAAGGACCGGCGACATCGTACATTCTTACAACTGAACATTCTATGGTATATCTTATAAACACTTACCTAGTTCTATGCTTAGTACATGTGTTAGTTCTTTGCCCGCGCTTTAGGGCAATTCAGTCTATGTGCCTTACTCTTACATTATTTTTACATGCAATCTTATATGTGTGACATGTGCAACCAGTCATCCATTTATTTAAGTACCACCCTTTGTTTGTGATTTGCCCATGCTAGCCAACCAGTTGTGCTAGGTGTGGCTTCCTTTGTCTATTTGTATCTACCAAAAATATCTTATGTAACCCTTTTTATAAATAGCCGTGTTAGGCAGCAATAAAGTCAGAGTCAGCTTGCACACTCTCAGAAGTTTCTTTGTTCTCTAACAATAACTTCACTGCGCTTAGTACATGCACGTACAACGAATGCTCTATTACTCGAGTAGTAATAAATAAGCAGATCAGCCTGAACCTCTGCAGGCCGAACCTAGCTTTGACTAGTTCGCCTTCAAAGTTCAACCTCTGCCTTGCACTGAAACAGATCAGCCGAACCTCTGCTGGCCGAACCTAGCCTTGACTAGTTCGCCCTTCCAAGTCCGGCCTCTGCCTTGTATTAGAATAGCTAACGCAACCGACAGTTAGATAGTAAACTAGGATGGTAATGCACCACTCCCAAGTATACTAGTCGACCTGTGGGCGGGTTGTATTGCTGAAGCGATAGACACAGTTTGCCATCACAGTTCGGGAGGTTGTGCAGGTAGGCCGAGCTACCAACTCACACCCCCACAGTGAAATCCTGCACATTGGTGGCAGCAGTGGGATTGACAGGCACCCACAAGCAGCATCTCCCTGAAGAAGGATGGCGACACGAAGACGAGCGCTGAGTACGGACAGGGATCCTTCCAGCCTGCAGATGATGGGGACGCTCACACACATCTTGGACCGCATGACAGTAGCCACACGCGAGATAAGTTCAAGGTACCACAGTACATTGGTACAGGGGATGTGGACTACTTTTTGCAACGGTTCCAAGAGGTGGCCGACGTTAACCATCGGCAGGCGGAAGACACGGTGATCCACCTACGCCAAGCCTTGGTACGCAAAGCTGAACGATGTGGTCGAGGCGAGACCGTAGAAGGAGTGACGCGGACACTGCAGGCAACCTTTGGTATGACTCGTTCGGAAGCTCAAGCAAAACTGCTAAGCTACCGACGAAACCCCAGAGACAGTCTCAGAGACCACACACTCACGGTCGAACACCTCATCAAGGCCGCCCACAGCACCTTGCCACGACAGAATAGAGAGGAGCTGGTACTACAGACCTTCCACAGTACGCTGGGGCATATGTACTTGCAACGTCACCTGTTAGCAGTACGACCACCGAACCTGGAGGAGGCGATTTTGGCAGGAAATGAGTTCCTGCAAGTACCACACCAACCCTTAGGGGGACCCCACATCAGGACAGTGGAGGCCGACCCCCTGGAAGAAGAGATGACCCAACAGAAGGAGATGGCTCGACACCAAGAGGTACAGGACCCCTTGGAACAGCTACTTCGGACCGTAGAAGGGCTGAGCAAAGAGATTGCCAGCCTAAAGGTGGAAACAAAGACGGAGCCACCGAAGAGATGTTGGGGATGTCAGCAGATAGGTCATACCCGGAAGGCATGTAGAACCGTCCCTTGGCCTAACCGCCAGGGAAACGACTACCGCCCGCAGCAGTAGGGAGACCGACTGGCTGCACACGGGCAATGACACACCAGAAGGAAAGGGCACAGGCACCCTCCAGTGGACCAGCGACAATGCGGCAAGCAACTCCTCCTCTGGACCCCCTGACCAGTCCCCCTATCGCCCTACACAACCGTTTTGCCAGCCTGTCGGTACCCGACAGCTCAGCAGCAGTAGAAACGGATGGCGACGGGACTCTTGAGCAGCAGGAACCACCCAGGCCCAGAAGGAAGGACAGGCAAACCCAGACGCCCCCACTGGAGAAGGAAGGGTTCGCTCCGAAACCTGTGACCCTCCAGCTCAACCAGATAGAACGACCCTATCGATCGAGCTACTACCTACCTGGAAGGGTAGAAGGACATTGACACCGGCTGCAACACTAACCTGTTGGCCAAGCGAGTCTTTGACCGGTTACCGAGCCACGTACAACGCAACCTGCAGCACTACGATTCCCATGAGAACATGTCCGACGGTGCTAGACTCCCATTCTACGGCTTGCTTGCACTGAAGGGAAGGATACGTCACGTAAAGTTTTAGGAGACCTTTGTAGTAAGCCAGGTCAACAAGGACGTTATCCTAGGGATGCCCTTCCTGACAAGCCAAGGATGCCAGATGGGATTTGACCGCCCAGTGCTGATTATTCAAGGAAAGGAGCTGGCATGTACCGACCGCCACGGGAGAAATCTCGTGTCCAAGGTGCAAGTCCGACAAGACACCCAGCTGCCCCCACAGACGGAAGTAACTATTCCGTGCCACCTGAGCTCCAGGGATACGTTTCCCCAGGGAGTGATCGAAAGCCTACAGGGTGGGATACCCATCGCCACCAGTGTTAACAAGCCAGACGCCCAAGGGCGCCTGCTGGTCTGATGTCTCAACCCGACGCAGGACACCCTAAGATTACCCGCAGGAGAGGTTATTGGTACCTTTACGGGAGTGGAAGAGGGTGGCATCCAGGGGTTGACCGAACCAGAAGGACAGCAGAGGCACAAAACGGGAGGAAGAGAAATACCCCCCGATCTACACGACCTCTTCAGCCAGGCCAAGAGAGGGTGCCAGAACCCGTGGCAAGAACAGCAAGTAAAGGAGCTGTTGATCAAATACCAGACCGTATTCAGCAGCCTCAGTGGAGATTTGGGCAGGACGACCCTACCCTAGCAGAGCACTCGATCCCCACAGTAGAGGGGGCTCGACCCATCCGGTGCCCACCACACCGCCTGGGGCCAGAAAAACAGGCGGAAGCAGAACGCCAGATCAAGGATCTCTTGGAGAAGGACCTGATTGAGCCGGCCGATGGAGCATGGAGCTCCCCCGTGGTGCTGGTGAGAGAAAAAAGGATGACACGTGGAGGTTCTGTGTGGATTACCGGAGGCTGAATGATATAACCAAACAGGACGCCTATCCCATCCCCAGAATCGACGAGTCGCTGGACGCCTTGGCCTGTAGTAAGTACTTTACTACGCTGGACTTCACCAGTGGATACTGGCAGGTACCCCTGGACCAGGATACAAGCGATAAGTCGGCCTTCACCACCAGAAGCGGCCTGTGGAAATGGAAGGTGTGGCCATTCGGACTGACATCAGCTCCCGCCACCTTCCAGAGGCTCATGGAAAAGGTCCTCAAAGGTCTCCAATGGAAGACTCTGCTCCTGTACCTGGATGATGTGATCATCATCATCGCACCCGACTTCCAGGCCCACTTACTGAGGCTCGGCGAAGTGCTAGGACGACTCCACCAGGCAAACCTGAAGGTGAAGCCCTCCAAATGCGAGCTACTACAAGAAGAGGTCAAGTACCTCGGACATGTAGTGAGTGCAAGAGGGGTGGCCACCGACCCAGGGAAGGTGGAGGCCGTCAAAAGATGGGAAGCATCTAAAGGACGTAAAGGGGCTGCAGGCGTTCCTAGGAACGGCCGGGTATTATCGCCAATACCTCACCGACTACGCCACTATTGCTAAACCTCTCACAGTAATGACAGGCAAGGAGACACCATGGAAGTGGGGACAAGCGGAGCAGACAGCCTTCGGCCAGCTCAAAGCCAGGCTCACCCAGGCTCCAGTACTCGGGTACCCCGACCCCAACCTGCCGTATACGCTGGACACTGACGTCAGTGCGGTAGGAGTCGGTGCTGTACTCTCCCAAGTACAGGAAGGAAAGGAACGCGTCATTGCGTACTTCAGCAAGATGCTGGCACCAGCCGAGAGGAACTATTGCGTCACTCGGAAGGAGCTGGTCGCTGTCATCAAGGCAGTGAAACATTTCCGTCCCTACCTCTACGGGCGGGAATTCAAGCTCCGGACAGACCACGCCTCCCTCTGCTGGTTGTGCAGAAGAAAGGAGCCGTCGAACCAGATAGCTCGCTGGCTAGAGATATTGGCTGAGTTCCGATATAAGCTCGAGCACCGAGCAGGGACTCACACAGCACCATCAAGACCATCAATTGGGAGTGAGCTCCCCATGTAAAAAATTCAGTTTTTGGGGAGTTGTCCTACCTTGAAAGTGAATTAGTGGGCGGTGCTTGTCATTGGTCTTAGAATTCAAACATTAGGCGGTAGATGGTTAGCATTCATTACTACACGCTTAGATAATATACAAGCTGCATCACAGCATTACTACCTCACATTTGTCAAATTACCTAATCATGAACTTGCAGCAAAACTTAATGCAGTTAGTTCTTCAGTTTCTGTATTATAACCTGGCTGTTTGATTTTACTAACTGCGTGTTTATCCGTGCTATTCAGATTTTGACATAGCGAAATGATTTCAGATGAGTTGATCTTTTTGTTCATCTGCTAAGAGTGTCCGCTGCCGCTCCAGCATTCTTTTGCCAAAATCAATTCAAATGAACGGCAAGTAATTACTTGCAGTTGTTGTGTCATACAAACTTGTGTCAGAGATAATAATTCAGTGAGATGTAATGTAATATATGGCAATCCATTATCATTTATTGACAACTTTATTGTAAAACTAGTCCACAAACAGAAATGTAAAAAACAGCCAAACAAAAATAAAACATGAGCATTCTATTATACCATGTCGATCTTACTACCTGACTGGGTATAACATATAACTCGCAAACTATTTGTGTACTATTTATCAGTGTATACGACATGTGAGTGTGTATTACATGTGAGTGTATACTACATGTAAGCGTGTATTATATGTGAGTGTATACTACATGTGAGTGTATACGACATGTAAGTGTGTACTACATTTGAGTGTATACTACATGTGAGTGTATACTACATGTCAGTGTGTACTACATGTGAGTGTATACTACATGTGAGTGTATACGACATGTAAGTGTGTACTACATTTGAGTGTATACTACATGTGAGTGCATACTACATGCCAGTGTGTACTACATGTGAGTGCATACTACATGTGAGTGTATACTACATGTCAGTGTGTACTACATGTCAGTGTATACTACATGTGAGTGTATACTACATGCCAGTGTGTACTACATGTCAGTGTATACTACATGCCAGTGTGTACTACATGTGAGTGCATACTACATGTGAGTGTATACTACATATCAGTGTGTACTACATGTGAGTGTATACTACATGTCAGTGTATACTACATGTGAGTGTGTACTACATGTCAGTGTATACTACATGTCAGTGTGTACTACATGTGAGTGTATACTACATGTGAGTGTATACTACATGTCAGTGTGTACTACATGTCAGTGTATACTACATGCCAGTGTATACTACATGTGAGTGTATACTACATGTGAGTGTATACTACATGTCAGTGTGTACTACATGTCAGTGTATACTACATGTGAGTGTATACTACATGCCAGTGTGTACTACATGTGAGTGCATACTACATGTGAGTGTATACTACATGTCAGTGTATACTACATGTCAGTGTATACTACATGTGAGTGTATACTACATGTGAGTGTATACTACATGTCAGTGTATACTACATGTGAGTGTGTACTACATGTCAGTGTGTACTACATGTGAGTGTGTACTACATGTGAGTGTGTACTACATGTGAGTGTATACTACATGTCAGTGTGTACTACATGTCAGTGTATACTACATGCCAGTGTATACTACATGTGAGTGTATACTACATGTGAGTGTATACTACATGTCAGTGTGTACTACATGTCAGTGTATACTACATGTGAGTGTATACTACATGCCAGTGTGTACTACATGTGAGTGCATACTACATGTGAGTGTATACTACATGTCAGTGTATACTACATGTCAGTGTATACTACATGTGAGTGTATACTACATGTGAGTGTATACTACATGTCAGTGTATACTACATGTGAGTGTGTACTACATGTCAGTGTGTACTACATGTGAGTGTGTACTACATGTGAGTGTGTACTACATGTGAGTGTATACTACATGTCAGTGTATACCATATATTTATATCTACACAACATGTCCAAGGTAATATGTCTAGTTCTGTTATTAGCCCCTCAGCTCTTCTTCTTTACTTTCTACCACCTCTATTTATTCTGGCCATAACAGATCATCTAAAATGAAAAAAAAAACAAAATTACCTGGGAGGGGCAAGCAGTCAGGGGGAGGGTAAAACAATAGCACCATGAAAGTGAATGGTGTAGCACACTGATGCGACATTGCTCAAACCTTTTTGGAGCACTAGGAATTAAACTCTATTCTGTAACAGGTTGTTGCACTCTCTTTGATTCAGCTGCTTTGAACAACACCACACAATTGTCACTGCTGAATCACCAATGGTTGCAATAACAAGGTGAAACAGTTCTTCATGGTCTGTACACATCTTTGTCACATGAGGTATAGTATCCCTGAGTGATTAGATAGGAGGACGTGGCTGAGCATCTGAAACATACTAAAAAGTTAAAAACACCCGGAATTTGCTGTGAAAGAAGCATTTTCTTGTCACATACATGCTACACCAGACCACGAGTATCAGCTGGAATCCACACGTTGCCCATATCAAAGATTTAAATCTGATGAAAAAAAAACTGTATAAAGTGGCTGTAATACTACCAGTGGAATCGATAATGAAATGAAACACAGGGTGATCATAATGAGACATGGTTTTTTAAAGCAAAGGCAATTTTTCTCAATTGCTTCTCTGTAACAACCACTGGCGTGACACAAATAACTTTTGCACCATCGAATGGACAACAAGTTTTTTCTAAAAGCTGATGCTCTATTTGAGGAAAATTTTTCAAACTAAAAATTGCAACTCTACTAGCTAAATAATAATTAACATACTCAAAAAAAAACCTTGAAAATATTTTTATTATCATCATTCATCGATTGAGCTAAAAAAAAGTATAGAACTACTAAAAATCCAACAACTGTCTGTGCTACTACTAGTAACAAAACATACATACATTGACAACAACGAACTACCACGTACTGCACTACTACGAACTAACTGAGTAAGTGTGTGTTGATGTTGAATTAGGGTTGCTAGACGTCCCGGGTTGTCTGGATTTTTCCCGGTCTTAAAGCCCAAAATACTGGCTGCTAACGAGTGTTCCGGATTTTGCAAAATGACTAAAATGAAGTTTTTTATTAATAATAATTCCCACTTGAGCTTTGCATAGCAGTTGTAATATTTTTGTTTTTGCCCAAAACAACATGACTATGCAGGATAAATGTTGATATTGATACGAATTATTAACAATTTTATGAGACTAATACAAAAGTAAGTGGGTGTAAATTATTTGTGTGCAGCGTTTTGCTTTCAGACTAGAAAAAAAACGATAAAATTACAATTGCTGTTAATCGACTAATTTCATACTTGTGTTGTGAGGGGGAAGTTTATAACCACACAACAATAAGATACAAAGATTCATAGGCTAAAAAACCACGATCAACCTAGCAAGAACAGCAGAAGAAAACACTGACCTGTAATAATAAATTGATAACAAATACATTTTTTCAATACTTCCTTCTGTTACATTTTAAGAGAGGGTCAGTCAAAACTGAGTTGTAGAATTCCATTGCTGTGCTATGGTTATTTTGAATAGATGTTATTATTTGTCAAGTTATCTCATCCATTCATCATCTGTCGGTTAGAATAATAATAATTATTATTATTATTATTGTTATGTAATCCAAGTGAGTGTGTCAGTGTTGTATTCGCCTACTTTTTAATTATTATTATAAATATTATATTAATTATAATTATTACCAATTATTACTTATGATCTATCCTCATTTATGATGAGATTTATTATTATTCTCACTTATTTACATTCATAAGTCTAGCTGTTACTATTGTTGCAGCTGTGATGTTATTAATTATTATTATTATTATTATTTATTGTTGTTCTATTATTATTATTATTATTTATTGTTGTTCTATTATTATTATTGTTATTGTTATTGTTATTGTTATTGTTATTGCTATTGCTATTGCTATTGCTATTGCTATTGCTATTGCTATTGCTATTGCTATTGCTATTGCTATTGCTATTGCTATTGCTATTGCTATTGCTATTGCTATTGCTATTGCTATTGCTATTGCTATTGCTATTGCTATTGCTATTGCTATTGCTATTGCTATTGCTATTGCTATTGCTATTGCTATTGCTATTGCTATTGCTATTGCTATTGCTATTGCTATTGCTATTGCTATTGCTATTGCTATTGCTATTGCTATTGCTATTGCTATTGCTATTGCTATTGCTATTGCTATTGCTATTGCTATTGCTATTGCTATTGCTATTGCTATTGCTATTGCTATTGCTATTGCTATTGCTATTGCTATTGTTATTGTTATTGTTATTGTTATTATTATTGTTATTGTTATTATTATTATTATTATTATTATTGGTGTTATTAGTTAATGATAATAATAAATCAGTTTTTTTCTGCTATTTAATAATTTTATTATCAATTATCTTTAAATTATCTGTAGTTACTAAAAAATAATAATAGTCATTATTATTTTACTACAAGACTTGGTTGCATCGTGTAAGTGCTACACCTGAGTAAAAAAGAGCGAAATGTTGTGAAAGTAAGCAGTTATCAATATCTATGATATCCCAGAACCATTCCCCACCCCGCGAGTGAAAGTGTTCCTCTTTGAGACAATTCACATCTGGCAACCCTAGCCATTCCCCACCCCGCAAGTGAAAGTGTTCCTCTTTGAGACAGTTCACGTCTGGCAACCCTATGTTGAAACAATTATTTATTAATTATTATTATTATATATATACTATTATAATTATTACTACTATACATACTATCTATCTAACTATATAATAATAAGAAAGAAGATAATAATAACAAACAATAATAATTAATTAATAAAAAATAATAAGTGGTAAATAAATAAATAATAATTATTATAATTAATAACAATGTAACTAACTATAAAAAAGAGTAGCTAACCAAACCATGATGATTGCAAGTATGCAGGACCGAAAGCAGATACATACTGTTGTTGCTGTTGTCATAAGAGTCTGCTCACACCAATCTGGATCTCAATTGAGCAACGATTTCCTTGCAAAAAGTTAAACTGCTTTGTTGATATTTCCCGCCTTGGGAAATTTCTAACTAGCGAGAAAAATTCGAATTTGACCTTTGATGAACTGCATTGATCTCTGTGCACATTGAATAATAGGTCTATTGGATTCGCAAGTCTAGATAGCCTTATGTAGTTTGAGATCGTCGTTTATTATGGACATTAAATTGATTAGGTCAGCAAATAGGGCTTCAACACTAGAAAAGTGTAATCAAAGGCTATTTAATTTACGGCGTGCATCCATCAAAGGTCAAGTATGTGTATTAATTAAATATAAAAAAAATAATATGTATGTATATAATACATATATAATAGTACTAAATATTAATATGTGCTACATACATTCATGGTATCGTTGTTGATATTATCCTTCAAGCGATTTTTGCGAAGAAAGGCCCTCTTCTTCAAGTAATAATAATAAGTAGTAATAAAACTTTAAGGAATAATAATAATTATAATAATAATAATAATTTATAATAATAATAAATTATAACAATAATAATAAATAATAATAATTACAATAATAATTTATTATCATTTTCTTATTACATTTTTTTAATAATTATTCATACCAAGAACATTTATGATAATTCATTATACTATTACTAAATTATTATAACATGTCGTCATCATCATATGTACTTGAAACAATCATCATTGATAATTATTAATAATAATTATTATAATAATAATTATTATTTTCATTATTATGATTATTATTATTATTTATTGAACAATAATAATAACTGAATAATAAATATGTTATATATTTAATTAATATGCATACTACTACTGTTGTTGTAGTAGTTATTATAATAATATTTATTATTATTATTTTTTATCACTCAAGTCACTAGGTAGGTGTAATGTAGAAATTCCAGCACAACTCAGCCACCACCAAGCATGGTTACTTCAAAATTTCCTTAACTTCCTAATCCCCTCGAACTATCCCAAATCCTTTGGCTAATATTATTATTATCATACAACTACGGCTGATCATGATGATTAGTAATTGATACGGCTGCTATACTACTATTGCTACCACTTGTACCACCAATGCTGCTATTATTATTGCTGGAGTAGCTGCAGTTACTTTTGCTATTGCTACTAACTTATGCTGCTCCTGTAGGACCTACTGCTACTATTTTTACTGCTAACGCTGTTGCTACTACTAATGCTGCAAATTTTTTGTTTTGTCTGCTACCGCTGAAATTATTATTATCATCGCCATCTTTTAAAGTTGTTTCGTTGCACTGCTATATTTAGTTGTTGGAGGGTACCATGTTAACGCAAATAAACAATATTGTTTAGGAAACAGTGTGCAAAAAAACCTGAATTTTTAATTCTTAAACCTTAAAAAATTTTATTACACAAATAAGTATCAACACATTTTTTAATGCTGTTTTTATTGCCTTTGTCATTATTTAAAACTGCATTGCAGATGAACAACTACTATCTAAGACAACTGTACTTATGTACTTTGGTTTGTTTACATTTTTTATGCAGCCTCTAAAATTATGTTCCTGTTAATTATTGATTACCATCATTTATATAACATATACTTATTGCTGTCGAGCTAGAAACCAAGTATGATAAAAATCAGTGTCCAAAATAAAAACCAGTAGCTTGAAAGTTATATATGATTAGTATTTCAGAGTTTTGAGGAAGTATTCACAAGCTGGTCGTCTTTCTTCTACTTTTCTATCTATGGTCGCGGTTGACAGCTTATTGTTTTCCAAATAGTATTTCGTTTCCAGATCATTCAGAGTATTCTCCTGAATTTTGAGCATTCGTGAAAGAATAGGTTGTATGTCTTTATACGCTTTCGTATATTTTTCTCGGTTTGCCATATTGTTTTTCATTTTGTATGATGTTCTTGCGTTGAAGAACTCCTGTAGTTGATGCTTCATCATAGTTGATTTATCTTTAAACAGCTCCAATATTACTCTCTCTGTAATGGATACACATGGTTGAAGTACTAAGGCTTTATTCCAAAGTCACTTTTTACTTTTTTTGTCCTGAATTGGTTCCTGTACACAAACAAACAAATCACTGCTTGCAATGGTCCATTATGATTATCAATAGTCTTTTGGCTGGTACTTCCATATTAGCCAGGCAGTTCACGACCAATCTATTACAAGTACTCTTGTTGTCAGGGCTTTTACTCATGATTTTTTTTGCCTGTTGCGACATAATCAAACCACTGAACTCCATACCTTTATCGCTGGATGAGCTCTGAGCTGATGCAAAATCTGTTTCTAAGTCTCTCACTACTCGCTTTCTTTTGTGCTGAGTTGCCATCATTGTCTCTTTCATTGAAGCACCTATAATACCATTGCCATTTATTAAACAAAAACGTGAAGCTACAGCTGTTTCATGTACATTATTGATCAAATGCTCTGCAGGCTTGTCTCAATCACAAATTTTGATCAACTTTGTTTCAGCAAACACTTGCCATTTTGTGATGAGCAGTTCCTTGGTACTTTGTCTTTAAAATAATTATCTGAGCAGCCAGCTGTGTTCTGCACTTTTTGGATTTTTCCCTGTTTGGTCTGAGCTTGTTTGCCATCTCCACTGTCTTCATTCTGCTTTTTTCCTTTCAATTGTGTATCGTCTTCCATCTGTGCATTGTCTTCCATCTGTGCATTGTCTTCCATCTGTGCATTGTCTTCCATCTGTGCATCCTCTTCCATCTGTGCATCGTCTTCCATCTGTGCATTGTCTTCCATCTGTGCATCGTCTTCCATCTGTGCATCGTCTTCCATCTGCGCATTGTCTTCCATCTGTGCATTGTCTTCCATCTGTGCATCTTTCTCCATATGTGCATCAACTACTTCTTGCTCTTCTTGATCATCATCATCAGTATTCGAGTCTGATTGAACATCTGCATGTAAAGCGTGTTATAGTGTTACTGACTCTGCTTCACATAGAAACCTCTTTTCAAACATTGAACATAACATATGTTTGTGATATGCCCTTACCAGTGTTGAGCTCATGGAGAATATCCAGTTTTAGTGTCCTTGCATTGCTTATGCATTTTTGCCATTCCTCTTTTCTGCGGTCTACTAAAGTTGCAGTGCTGGAGTTTCTGCAAATATAGTAATTCATACATATCACTCTTCCTCCTAAGTTCATAGTGTTCTTTTTATCAATACCTCCCTGCTTTTAGATTTGTGGTGAAACTGACCGGAAATGGGATAGATGGCTCATTTCATGCTCAAGGGGATCATCTTCTCCATCACAAAACAGCAAGTTGCCACTCTCATCTACATGATACCAGACACCTGGCCCTCTCATCAGAAAATCCGGAATACGATTTAACATCCACAATGTGAGCATCTGGATAATGAAACAAGTTTGTTATAGTTCTAAATGCTAATTTTTCGTTTTGAGTACTGGATTGTTTGCTAAAAAAAATGCTTGGCAATTTTGATCGTAGGTAGCAACAGAAGTATCAGCTGTTACCTTATGTTGATTAATAAATTTCTTCGTTAAAATTGTTCTGTATCCTGGTGTGTGGTCATTTAGTTTTGTAGCGGCCATTGATACAGAACTTTTCTCTATGATCTTCTGTGATTTTAGAAATGACACAGTCAGCTTGTCTGCCATATCGTTTTTGTTTCTTATGCTTAATCTGAAGATGGCATTCATCATGATGTTTTCATTTCTCTGGTTGGTAGATTTACTGAGTTCCCTAAAAACAGATCAGACACTTGACACTTAATACTAAGAACTTAACCAGTTTGCCTGCACCAGTGATAGCTTCAAAGATTCTACTGGAAGAAAGGTTAGTTGCATTAGTGAACAACTCCCAATGCATAGCAACAAGTTTACAATAGCCATGTTAAATATGCTGGTACAAACCTCAACTCATGGAACATGCGCTCAGATGCCTCTGCCACAATCGACCTCAGTGAAGTGCATCTGTAGGTGTCTGCCATGTGTGAAACTATGCAGTGGAAAGGCGTTTCAAACAATGCACGTTTCGTCACATCTTTCGTTTCTTTAAAAAAATTTATTGCTGAAGCTGTAAATTTCAAACTAAGTAAAACCGCAAGAGGTCCCGGGATGACCTCTTGTCCTCCACTTGGTAGGCTGTGCGTTGTAATTCTGTGAAGGAGTACATAAGCTTGTAAATCTCCCTGCATTGCCTACAGATGAAATTTTTTTCAAAGACAACAAAATTGCTTCTGAACAAATAGCTGATAATGCGATGACATAGAATTGAATGCATTGGATGTTATGATTGACATCTCTCCATCAAACACACTCAACAGCCTTCAATCCATACGATATCTAACTGGTGATGTTTGCGCTAACCTGTCCATTTGGAAATCATCTTTTTGCAGCAGTATAGTCAAGTTGATGGCATGCAGTCTCGCATCAGAACCCTTCAGCTGCCTTTTTTCTCCTGCCGAAACGTTGAAAGAATAGAAATAATAAGAGTATTTGCTACCTGTTCGTCGAACAAAAACCAAAAATAATAGTCCCTTTGTCATAGTCCACAGTGTTATGGGCACTGCCAGTATGACGACGGGGTTTGTTAGTCCTGTGCTCCCCATACTGCACCATACGCTGCTCCTTATAGCCATTGTTACTTGTTGTGCTCCCAAAGAGATCAGCGAGGTCAGACGAAATGCTCGCCTGTCTCTGCTTTGTTTGAGTCTCTTTGACAATGGCACGTTTTACTGCCAGCGGAGTTGATGCTTGTAACGGTGCTCCAACTGCAGCTGGGCTGCTTGCTCTGTTGGCTGCTCCTCTGCGAATTGGTTGGACAGCTCTAACAAATGTTTCGTTACTTTTTTTTTAGGCTATATTCAGGAATTGAGGGACACTTGAGGCAACTTATGGCGGTATGGGATTTCTTTTTCTTCACAGAGAGTCTCTCCCATGAACTGAATACTTGCAAATACTCCACTCTTCCACCATTGTGATAGCTGTCCCTGCAAGTGTTATGGTTAGTTTTATAGAAGATATGTACATGAAAGTGTTACACTGTCTGATTATATATACTATATGTATGTCCGTGTGTATTAAAGGGCTATTTATACCGTATCTATATCTAAGTCTGTTTGTGAAAACTGTATGTCTGTGTGTAGTATACGTCTTATGCGTGTTATAGTTTTATGTTTATTATTATTATTATATATATATACACTATTATGTATATATATATATGTGCGTGTGTACTAAATGTCATGTATTGTATATTCCATGTCTATGTATACTAAACAGTTGTGTGTTAGATGTCAATGTATACTGTCTATCTACTCTATACACCATGTATAGTATATATCAATGTATAAAATATTCATATTATATTATATATTTCCATCTATTTTTTGGATATGTGGTATATATATATATATATATATATATGTAAATTATGTGATTATGGTTGTGTATATTATATGTCTGTATATATGTATAATATATTTTATGTACAGTACATATATGTCCATGCAAACTCCAGGCCTATGTACAATAAAGGTATATTTATAACATTTTTGTGATCACAAAATGTGAGGAATGCCATGACAGCAATGTATTTTATTTGTTAGGTATTTCCATTGCTCTGCGCGGGACACTCTTGTTGTCTGGTGTGAATCATTTAGTCTGGGTCATTATTCAACAATTGATAAGCCTGTCAGAGAGCCATTGTTTTGGA
This sequence comes from Cryptosula pallasiana, assembly GCA_945261195.1. Lineage (NCBI taxonomy): Eukaryota > Metazoa > Bryozoa > Gymnolaemata > Cheilostomatida > Cryptosulidae > Cryptosula > Cryptosula pallasiana. The sequence goes on from CALYOO010000492.1 coordinate 18,601, forward strand.
ATCAGCTGTTTAATAGCAGTTTACAGCCAAAGTGCTTGGCGGCAGATTTGAAATAGCAGCAGCCGAGCTGAAGATGACACTGTTAATTGTCCTGATCAGTCTATGAAAGTTGTAACTGTAGTATTACTCTACAGTTGTTTGCGTTTGGCAACAAGTTTACATATAAAACTTATTCAGGTCAAGTCATTTTGGTGTAACTATTATTGATTTTTAATACAGGCAAAAACTTGTAAATGTACATAATTGTTGATGATCAGGCTAAAAACCTATATGGTAATGATGTGATGAGTGGTGGTTGTTGGGTATAGAGAGATAAGCCAGTTGGTCATACAATAGACAGAAACTTTAAACACTTAAAATAATCTCTTCTAAGCATGCCTCAACTTCCTCTTTCAAAAATCAGACTTTTAACTTACTGTTTGAATTTGTTTTGATCGTGTTCAATGTTGAACCATACCAAACACACATTTATTCTTCACTTAATTTTTTTTATAATTTTTGTCAATCAGCAGCCTGAGGTTCCCATTAGCTTATTAGGATATACTAAGCATCATTAACTTGTGCAATTCATTCTTGCTGTAACTTTTCTAATTTATTTTTGTCCGTTTTTGTTTTTAAATTTTAGGTTTTACTTTTATTGGTGCAACTGATCCTTCTGGAAGACACAAGTCTTAGGTGAGTTCAAAGTTAGAATCAAGTGATACTGCGCTATGAATTAACTTCTTAGCGTGTATTATCAAGGTACACTGTTTAATTCGATGTAACTGGCAGAGCACTACAACATTTCTGGAGTTGATGACAAATTATTGATGGCAATCATCGTTATGGTTGCATGCTATGTGTCCCTATCAATAATATTTTTACATTGTTCGATGTATATAACATGCTTTTGTAGGTTTTGGTTTCATAAGTTTCTTTATAATTGTTCCCAGTAGATTAAAAGTGTTAAATCATTGAGCGATCTATCTAGCTGTTTTTTGGTTTTGCACTTTTTTCTACTTTTCATTTAAATCTTTTTCAGTTGCGTTTTAAGACTCTATCGTGAATTGAAGTTTTGGTCAGCCAGTTCTGTCATTAAATCTTGCTGTAAACAGGAAATAGTATGGTAAATTTAATTTTTCTCATTTTTCAGTTTTTTTGGCATTGTTACGTGCCCGTTAAACTTTGAAATTAAATCAGCATTTTTGTTTGCTTTCGCTATCATATAATTTGATACTGGTTGTAAGTTTTACGCTCTAGAAATGTTGATTGAAAGTGATATCGTTTTGGTAATTACTCATAATGCTTTTTTCAATATTTTTTTCCAGTTGCATATAACATATAAACAGGTGAATTACTCTAACATTTAGATAAAAAAAATCATAAATTTTATTAATACTCAAGTGTTATTGAGTGATTCTTTGAATGGTTCCCTTCGTCCGTACCATACGTCAACATCTATCAACATGCGTGGATATTCTCTCATTTTATGATGATATGTATAAAAGTCATTTAAATCCAAAGTGTCATTGTATAGTAGAAAATCTGAAAAACCACAAATTGTTTGTTCGACTGTCATTTTGCTAGAAACTAATCTAAAGAAAGTAAGAGATAACTTTTTATACTTTTTGCCATAGTGATCAAAATTGGCTTCTGAGTGGTCCTTGTGTGCCATTACCTGAAACAGTCAGCTTCTCTGTCTGTCAGTCAACTGCCATTTGCTTCATAATGATGCTGCTCCTCGTGATATTTGTTTGATTGAAATAGCAGCTATTATATGCTCACAGAATAGGCATATGACTTTTGAAACAGCTCTTTTGGGCATCATCTGTACTTTTAGCATTTCAGGTTCTTTCAAATCAGAATATTATTCATTTTTTGTTAGGTCGAATGCTGCCTTAGATAAAAAGAACTGGTATTTTTTGCATTGGATTTTTACACTTTTGTCAGCTATGTTGAAATGTCTCCAAAAACCGTTGACAAATGCTGAAAGTTTTCCTTTGAATAAAAAACACTTCATATTTTTTTAAATTGGATAGTGTTGTAAAAAGTCACTGGTGAATTGAAACAGTGTTCGAATGCCCATGCTGCCAGCAGATATTGGAAGCATTAGCCATTATGGTATTCGAATACGTCACGTCGTTTTAGAACTGAATGTGCAGTTTTATAAACAAACCATTACATAAGCTCTAAAACTCAAATATTTCGTCATCAATATTAGCAACTGAATTTTTGAACAACGTCTCATGTTCGTTGACCATGATAGCCTTGTTAAGTATCCATACAACAAGTTGAAGAGTAAGATGCATGAGATAATAGCTCTGTGCAGTGGTCACATGTATTGCAAGGCACACATTCTCAGTTTATTTGTATGCTAGAGCACCTTTTCCAACCATTATAAGCAACTGAAATTATTTATAGATTCAAACAAGTGTAAACCCGCGCGCGCGGCCTGTCAGGTAATTAATTTATCATTATTGGCAGCACTAGGCCACTCAAATATGTGGCGGCAGTTTTTGAAGTAGCATTTGCCTACACTAGTGTTGTAGCACATGTAAGAATGTACTTGGCTCCATCAATATCTTAGGAACATTATTGATCTCCTTATTTGTTCCATAATATAATATTTCATTGAGTCCAGTAAGTATAAGAGCTCTGATTGAATTTATTTAGATCTGCTCATGTGCAAAGTCCAATTTGACAATCAATATATTGCAAGTGTTTACTGATAATGAAAGTTTCTTTCGAGAATCGGTGAAAATTTTCAACCTGAGTAGAAACTGATATGAATTGCATTGCGCCTACAGCATTCAAACTGCTGCATCAGCAGCAAAATCAAACCTAAATTTAATGAAATACCTGGTGGTATAATGCCACTCAATGTGTATGACTACCAATGTTGATGGCAGCACAGCTGATCCTGCTATTGTTTTATTCAACTGTTAAAATGATCGTTTTACTGTTTTAGAAACAGAGATATGCTTTCTACGATTTACACTGTGAACTTCAAGGCGGATTGTCTTTCCATCAGAAGAGACTATATTTAACGAGAGCATTATTCAAGACTTCTGGAGAGGCTAGTAGTAGCTGCCTCAGACATTAACATCCCAGCAACAATACAAAATGCAGAAGCCACTACAGATGTTGTCTTTAGACTATCTGGAATGCTATGCAGGAACATTTTTCTTTGCGATTTGTATAGTATATTTTGTTTCCTAAGAATACTTATACCAGTTGAAAGTAATGCCATCCAATGCTTGAGTTGCTTCATATATTTCATATCACAGTGCCACTGACATTGACAGCAATGTTTAATAAATATGTGTTTGTATAAGGGAGTGAGTGGAAATGAAACGTTGGCTATTGCATAATTACTGCTTAGCCTTTTGGTTACATATCTAATGTTAGTAATTCATGCCGGCAAACTGTTGGTCATGTAACAACTTTATAGCAAAGACAACTGATGGGTTATGTAAGAGTCATTACATGTATGTATTTGTGAGAACAAAAAGCAGTGAAAACATTGTATGTCAAAAATAAACATGAAAACAAGCTGAAGTTGGCACGTAGGCATAACAAGGAAAAAAGTAACAAATATTACACAAAACATGCAGTGACACTACATAGTGACATAAAACCACTATTGGGTCAAAATCACAAAGTATGTTGGAACTGTTGAGATGACTTCATGTCATGAACATAGAAATATACCTCTATGGTCATGAATCCCTAGCTGCAGCAATGGAATGTTGCCCATGTAGAGAAGTAGCCACACTCCTTTAAGCAGGAGAGCACAACTACCAATCATTCGCACCTACAAAAAATGCAGGAGCAGATGATTTCCCAAAAATGTCTTGTTAGTAGTGTGTACACCTTTTGCCTTTTTCCGTTCGCATGTAAACATCCTCAACATACTCTTCACCTTTACTCCCGAGTAAAAAATAACAGTCTGAGAACCATCGACAGTGTTCCTCCTACGGTAGATCACTCTCTTCCCATTCTTTAAGTTCACCTGAGCAAAAGAAGCATTTTACACTATCTCCGAACTTAGTATAGTAGAAACCTGCATTGGAAAGGAGTTTCATGGAGACTTTACCCTTCCATTGTTTGAAACTGTCTTCTCTAGATGTTTCAGTAGCAAAACGTGGTGTATCAGCACGATCAATTGATATACCTAGAGGTAATACTTCTGCAGTTAAATCTCCTCTTCTGGTCTTTTGTTCTTCCATCGTATAACTTTTGACAATTGAGATGTTTTTCATTTCATCTGCAAGTAGTTTCCTAGGTCTATACACACGATTGTGAGTGTTAAATCCTCTAACAAATCGACAAAACGGAACCCTTTTAGCGTGTTCTTTCATCGGATGTTCATCTTCATCCTTCCAGTTTAGTAATACCCCTTGGCAAAAAACACATCGAACAGCGTTGTCTTTTTCAAGGTTATAGAAACCAGCTGCAGCCATGTTTTCACCACAATGTTTACCTACTCGTCTCCAATTTGTAAGAAATGATTTTCTTCGATAACTTTCATCAAGCATTAAAGTCTCTCTTTCATAAAAAGAGAGTTCATTGCAAATGAACTTGAAAAAGTCCGCTGGGGAAAGTTGCGCAATAGTTTTTTGTAATTTTAATGACAAAAGACAACAGTGATTATCCGGATAAGTTGCGACGACATAAGTGATTGCAGTGGTATCAGGAAAATTTCGTTGTAAAAACAACGACGAAGTAACGAGTAAACTATCATCTATCCATTCGGTGCAGTCTTTAGTATTTTCAAAGCAATTCCGAGTTTTTCGCATTTCTTTTTTTTCATTATAAATAGTGTTTGCTACATATCTGTTGTTTGTTACTCGACACATTATTTATATATAATACAAGTAGTAGCTTCAGTTATTACTCAAGTTGAAGTTTTGTTGGAAAGTTCTTTCCTTTTGATCTAGTTCGTTGTTATTCTAAAAAAAAAAAATGATAATGCTTTATAGCAAAAAAATAAAAAAAAGACTAAGGTTTCAATTTTTTTTCAATATACTTGAATTGATTACTATTGTAATAGAATGTAAATACTTACATCAGAAATGAAGACTTGTCTTTCTTTTGAATTAAAATGAATGATATTCCAAGTAGTTTGAACTTGAGAGCTGCTTTCTATAAAATTCGGATGAAGAAGGAGTACTTTTTTCATTTTGAAGCCCTGAAATAATAAGAATAAACATAATTAAAACTTACATACAGCATTTTTTGATATCTTAAATAGTGAATAATCTTGTTTTTTGTTCAGAAAATGTCTTCACGCTTAAATTGGTTACAATTAAAACGAAATATAAATACTTACATCACAAATGAAGACTTGTTTTTCTTTGAATTAGATGAATTATATACATAGTTGTTTGAACTTCAGCTGTTTCCTATGTAACTCAAATGATGAAGAAGGAGGGCTGTAGTAGATGATGATGTAGTAGATCTTCTTCCTTCAGTTACTAACGATGAAGTGAATGCTTTCTGTATGAAAACAGTGCTTCTTATATAGCTTAAGTTGCACTGCTATGAATCAGCATTATTTTCACATGAATGGAAACCGTTGCTTTCGCGGGAATAACAAAATTATTTTCACGCGAATACAAACCAATGTTTTCGCGGGAATAAATAATTTATTTTCACACGAATGGAAACCGTTGCTTTCGCGGGAATAAATATTTTATTTTCACGCGAATACAAACCAATGTTTTCGCGGGAATAGATAATTTATTTTCACGCGAATGGAAAGCGTTGCTTTCGCGGGAATAAAAATTTTATTTTCATGCGAATACAAAGCAATGCTTTCGCGGGAATAAATACTTTAGTTTCACGCGAATGGAAACCGTTGCTTTCGCGGGAATAACTATTTTATTTTCATGCGAATACAAACCAATGTTTTTGCGGGAATAAATCATTTATTTTCACGCAAATGGAAACCGTTGCTTTCGCGGGAATAAATATTTTATTTTCACGCGAATACAAACCAATGTTTTCGCGGGAATAAATAATTTATTTTCACACGGATGGAAACCGTTGCTTTCGCGGGAATAGAAATTTTATTTTCACGCGAATACAAACCAATGTTTTCGCGAGAATAAATAATTTATTTTCACACGGATGGAAACCGTTGCTTTCGCGGGAATAGAAATTTTATTTTCCCGCGAATACAAACCAAAGCTTTCGCGGGAATCAATACTTCATTTTCACGCGAATGGAAACCATTGCTTTTGCGGGAATAAATATTTTATTTTCACGCGAATACAAACCAATGTTTTCGCGGGAATAAATAATTTATTTTCACACGGATGGAAACCGTTGCTTTCGCGGGAATAGAAATTTTATTTTCCCGCGAATACAAACCAAAGCTTTCGCGGGAATCAATACTTCATTTTCACGCGAATGGAAACCATTGCTTTTGCGGGAATAAATATTTTATTTTCACGCGAATACAAACCAATGTTTTCGCGGGAATAAATAGTTTATTTTCACGCGAATAGAAACCGTTGCTTTTGCGGGAATGAACATTTTATTTCCACGCGGATAGAAACCAATGCTTTCGCGGGAATAAAACAATTATTTCAATAGGGATAAAACCGTTGCTTTCGCGGGAGTAAAAAAAATAATTTTCACGCGAATAAAAACCAAAGCTTTCGCGGGAATATCGCGTGAAAAAACTGCTGAGTCATAGATATATTATAAAGAAGGTTTCATAGGGTTAATTAGTACAGCTTTAGCTATTTAAGAACCAGTGTTTTCACACAGAAAGCATCCAGTTCTACAATAGCTAGCAAGGAAGCAACATCTACACACCAACTACTACATTTACTTGAAACTATAGAAAGACTTTCAGTCAATAAGGTGAGAATCACTAAATAATTCTTTAACATATATTGATAGAAAACTTCGACTAGATTTGCTATAATACTTCAGAAAGTTAATTTTATGTTTTAATATTTTGTTCTTATTAATAAAAGATCAAATAGTTTCACCATAACGCATCAGAAAAATTATTTTGGTTTTGATCATGTGTTTATTTTATAAATATCTAGTTAGTTTATTCTTTTCAAATATTTTTCAAATTCCAACCATCTGTTACATATTTTTTACTCTCTTTTCAGTTCCAACATATTAATAAAAGATCAAATAGTTTCACCATAACGCATCAGAAAAATTATTTTTGGTTTTGATTATGTGTTTATTTTATAAATATCTAGTTAGTTTATTCTTTTCAAATATTTTTCAAAATTCCAACCATCTGTTACATATTTTTTTGCTCTCTTTTCAGTTCCACCTTTTCACTGAACGCTCTGAATATGAATGAAGACCGTAATACCTCATTTCTCTCAACATTCGAATCATACTCTGATGAAAAAGAAAATATCCCTCCTGATTCACATATAATAAAAAGGAAACTGAAAACAGTTCGACCAAAGCCATGGGATTCGGATAGAAATAAAACGATTGACTATGCTTGGACTTTGAAAGCACCATCTCTTTCTCATCTTTCCTGCTTGTCAAAAAATGCTGCTAGTTTGCTCAATTCTTGCGATACCAATGACAGAGTAATGATTGGAAGGTTTCAACCACTTCACTTAAATCAAACACCATCACTTCTCGAGATAATCTCCATCGAAAGACCAGCTGAGGATGTATATAAAAACTTATGCATTATCCGCTACAATGTCGAAACATTTGGCAACAGGCGACAAGTGAGATCCATGGTGAGAAATGAGGATTATAACAAATTAGCTCCAACACAACCGGATGTTCCAAAACTGGTGGTTTTTATGGGATTCGATTCAGACAAGCATCCAATCTTTCACCCTATCAACTTTCCATCCAATATTTCCCTTGAGGAAGCTAAACAGCTAAGTAGATTAATAAAAAAAAAAACACCTAGTCAGTTGATCAGTATGGTTCGTATCGCAACACTCTCTCAATTTGCTGTTGGAAGTGTAATCGGTTTTGAATCTCCTCAAATATCAACTCAGTTAACATTACCTAACGGAGAAGTGGTGATGGATGCGCTACTGGTAAACTACAGATGTTTGCAATACGATGGTTTGATGATGGGAGTTCTATATATACCTGAAAAACATGCTAGCGATGTCGAACGAATTGGAACAGGAGTCATACTTGTAAGAAATCGTGAAGTTAGTAGATTTGGTTATCATCGACATGATATAATCACATTCACAGCATTACAAGCGATAGAAACGGCTCAAAACCTATCCAACAAACTTGATGATTCCAACCAGATGAAGTACTTTACTACAGATGAGGTTGTTGAGAACAAGGTCTTAGTGCTTTCAATGGGAGCGGGAAACACATCTTCTACATCTTTGAGAGAACCAACACCCCCTGGTGAAAACTATTTTCAAGAAAAGCAAGTCAGACAACACAACCTAGTGAGTGTTTTTTATTTAATGTAAACTAACTGATATAAGTAATACTTCCAATTAGATAGAATTTATTTATAAAGTAATTGTTTTTTTGTTTTGCTTTAGATAGAAGAGAGAGAATCAAAAACACTTGATGAAAATTATGCTCAAGAAAAAACAAACCGAACAATATAACTTGGTGAGTTACTTCCCTTTACTATATAATGTTAACTAACCAATGTAAAAAGAACTATAATTCAAATTCATGTAATTATTTTACAATTTTGTTTAATCATCCTATACTAATACATAACTTTTTATTTTAGTTCATTATGGAATCAAAAGTACATAGAACAGAAGTCTTCCTTCCTAAGTTATAACATCAGTACAACAATAGATACATACAAATGGATGAAAATCTCTCATCATCCACTATTTCATTTGAAATGATATTGGAACTATTTCAAGCTCACAATATTTAATATGTTCTCTTTATGTATCCCTACTTATTATACAATAAATGTATATATTCACATATTGTTTTATTTTTAGTCATCGGATTTATTCAGTGTAGATGTAGCTCCTCTCTCCTCTCTCTCTCCTCTCTCTCTCCTCTCTCTAAAGATAACTAATGCTTCCCTTTCTCCTCTCTCTCAAGATATCATATGAGTAGGAATTAAAAAATTTATCAAAACTTAAATGTCATACATTCAAAATCTATATACCCTATGAGTTAGAATTATGTATATAATTATGTAAAAAAATTATCAAAACTTGAATGCCATACATTCAAAATCTAGCTGCCATATGAGTTCAAATTAAGTAAAAAAATAATCAAAACTCAAATGCCACTTAAATAGCACTCAAATGCCACTCAAATACCCCTCAAATGAAATACGATATAAACTCGGCGAATTCATACAACGTCGTAACCCATTGCCTAAACCCCAAGGTGTAATCCTCAAAAAAACACTTGGTAGGGAGATCTGCTCATATATTACTAC
>CALYOO010000493.1:0-27749 GCA_945261195.1 Cryptosula pallasiana
TCCGTTGGCTTCAAGGAGTGGCAGCCTACTTAGCTTTGTTGCTAAATCTACGCATGAAAGTTCACCTGGTATTGGTGCTAATAGATTACACCCTATGCTAGAACTTGTGGCTACTGAATCTCTAGTCAGGGCAGTAGATGCAAAAAACAAGAAAATAAGTGTATGCCACTTGTTGCTGCCCCACTGCCGGCCCGGGATGACTCCCTACTGGCCCAAAGGACCTTTTTATTGGCCTGGGGTCCTCCTAAAAGTCAGCCAGAGGAGGCTGAGAGCGCTAAAACTGTTTGTCACCCTCTTAAACAAAACCGGCAGATGGTATCTGTTGTAGCAGTCAAGGGTGATAGTCCCACGACCTCCTCACCACCAGCCTTAGTGCCTCACAGCAAGGTGCACTAAACCTCAGGTCAGTCTGTATCTGGCACCCCCCACTGTATTGTGGAAGAAGGAGAGAAAGTTTTTGCACTCCCCTAAGAAAGGACGACACTCTCTTGAGTTTGAGTTGCGAAAGATTAAGTTGTTGCAGGCTGTCCCAGGTGGGCGTGAACCAGAAACTGACCGTCCAGTTAGTAAAAGCACCTAGCCCTTCAGCAGAGGGAGAAATGAAATGATCCAGGGGAAGTTAAGTCACGGGAGGTCACCGTTGAGGAGGATGTTCTCTGGGAGAGGGTCCATGTCATTGCATGACATAGTGAGCAACTATAGGCTGTAATTAGTCAAATATATTTAACATGTGTATGGAGATGCTCCCACACATTACTCTTGATACGTTGTACTTAAAGGCGGGGCATGTATTTAGTGGAGAGAGGTTTGTGGTAGATTGTAGTGAAGGCACAAAGTAAACTGGTTGTTTACTCATAACTCCTTGTGGTTTGTGTGCTAAGCTTCCAACCACAGTTTTCAGTAGACTGCTATACAGGAGGGACATTATACTCTGCCTTTGGCACAGCACGCAGGGCCGGTGTTGACTCCTGCTGGGCCAGTATTGACCTATTACTGACCCGGAACAGGTATACTGGGCTGGCACAAGATTGCCGCCATAGAAGAGAATCCTCAAAGTCACCTGGGAACTCACTCTAGGGCTGGAACAGGAAGGACCCTTTCTCAGATTACCGGATGCAAAGATCACATGCTGGATATAGCCTAGGAGCCCTGCAGAGTATGTGATTGGACAATAGAGACAGTACTCCGCCCTTTAGCCACTTGGTGCCACTCACCTTTAATCATACTCCTTACCTTGTTTGTTGCTTATTTATATAACCCTTTTTATTGGCTTGATTACTTGCTGTACTATTACTCCTATATGTTATATGCAAATCATTCCCTGTCAGCATACCTATAAAAGGTCTGACTTTGCATTGGTTCATCACATTCATTTTCTGATGCTTTGCCAATCACCCTAGTGGATTGCAACCCTCGTACTTTGGTATTGAGGAACAAAAGCCATTACTCAAATCACACTTTGTGTAGTTTGCTTGAGTCAAGGGCTCTGCCTATGTTAAACGATCCTGCAGTGTTTCACTTAGTTGTCACTGCCGAGCAGCACAGTATCCCCTCTGGAGAGAGGTATAATACTTTCGTTGCAAAAATAACAAAATCCGTTACAATATTCATGTCCATATTTAAGTCCATTTAGGTACATGTCCATTTATGTACATGTCCATATCTAATCATGTCCATGGCCATATTCATGTCCATTTATGTAAATATTGATGTACATATTCATTTCCAGCTATGACTATATCCATATTCATATCCATGTCCATATTCATACTGATGTACGTAGTCATGTCTATGCCCATATTCATGATCACGATCGAATATCCACATGAGATTGTTTACTCATGGTAGACATCAGGAATGAGTTCTGTTAAATCTGTTAAATTGATCAAAGTGTGTCATTCTGTGCCAGTTCAACATTATTGTCTGTTTTTGCAGGGCTTTGCAAAAGGGCGTGGACCTACTATGATAGCTAAACACCTACACCATCTGAAAAAATTTGGTCGTGGAAAAAGCTTAACGTTTAATGACATTCATTTGGCTAACCTGATGTATAACTGCGCTGAAGGTGAGTTCAGTTGAGTCACTAAACACATCTAAACATATAATGTAAATATTTTGTCTCCTTTCTTAATTAATCATTAAAAATAATAAGGATACGTATATATGTATATGTATATAGATAGTACAACAATACAAAGTAGAGTAAATGGTAAAAGATAAAAAGTTCCAAGTGACTAAAAAGAGCAGTATATTTTTCCACTGTTCATCAGAGGCTCCTGCCATTCCCAAGGCTTTAATTAACCTGAGTAGTAGTATAGGAGCGAGAACAGGAAGTGCCCTTCCTTGGAATGAGGAAAGCAACAACCACAAGCGAGCCGTAGCCCTGGAACCCTGCAGATACCTGTGGTTGGACAATAGGCGATAGGACTCCGCCCTTAGCACTAATTACTTTTAATCCCTATACATTAGTATTAACATAGGAGCAAATCTCTGTCATGGAGTCTAAGGAAAAGGTTCACCTGGTTATAAGTGTACTTTTATTTGGCACCAGTTACCATGAGAATCTGTGAGGTACATTTTTGTGTGCACCAGGTGTTATAATTTTGAATGTTTGCCAAGTATTTATTGTGTGTGGTTTGTCTATATTGTGATTTGTATGTTGATTTAGATGCATGTGTTTGATTATTGTATGATGACTTAGATTAGGCGTTTGAGTATTGCATTGTAAAGGTTTTCTCTGTTGAATTGACGGCAGAGCCTTCACCGACACCTGTTGAGAGCAGCTAGCATGCAATCACCATGTTCCCATGCTACGAATTCGTTCGGATCGGGCGTCCATTCGAGTTGGTTAGCATTCATTCGGGTTGGCATTCCAATCCGTTCCTATGATAATTCGAATTGAACTAATTTGCGGGAGTTGTCCTTCCTTTACAGTGAGTAGCGAGCGCAATAATTACTTGATTGTAGTGAGTTAGTAAACAACCGCGCTCGTATTACTAAGTAGTAATATGAGTCAAATTTGTGGAATGTTCACAGCATAAACTAGTAAGTACATGAATAATAACAAAATCAACAATTTGTAATAATTATAGATGATAATTAATAAATATAATGATAGCTATAAGAAATGATAAATAATTAATAGTAATTATAATAAATAAATTATTTCCAAATAATAAAAAAAATAATTTTTTTGGCAAGTATAAAAATAATAATAATTTAGTTTGCACATTTATGAAACAGAGCTATGATTCAGTTTCCCGAGCAAATAGTAAATAATTTATAACTCACCTGTTGTTAAACTTGCAGAGGATTATTATTATCATATGTATGTAAAAACTGCAGTTGGAAAATACGCAAAAACTGATTTACTGCCAAATCGCCAGTTTAATGCCTTTTTCTCAAAAGAGCAACACGAACGAATTCGAATTCATCAACACGAACGATTCCTATGATCCTAATCAATGCTCAACCCGAACGAATTCGGTTTAAGGAACCGCAGTGAGCCAACACGAACGAATCCGAACCAACTCGTACAAGTCAGAATTCCCATGACCCGAATGGACGATTTATGAGTTCAACCCGAACGAATTCGCAGCATGGGAACATAGTGAATGTAGAGCATACGGTATTCACCGAAGCAAACAAGTGGTAGCTTGAGCTTCTAAGTGTAAGGCAAATGTTCCTTTATACAAGGCTACAGGCACTGGGGTAGCAATCTCCAATGTATATGATTATAATCAGACTATGGTAATATCAATCCGGTGACTTCCTGTTCTTTACCCTGTGAGATTCGTGTTATTGCAGACGGATCCGGTTTATTTGCAAGGTTCACAAACTACTTTCCAAGTACAAGCTATAGTTTCCATGAACGTGGTGTTGACAGTTTCGTTACAATTTCCAGGAATGTGTTACAATTTCCAACAACGCGTTATCAACAAATTAGTACTGTAGGCAAAGCAATCACAGTTGTTGGATAACAAGGGTATTATTAAGGGAGCAAATTCCAATCATGGAGTATAAGGATTAGAAGGTTCTCCTGGTTCCAGGTACTTGAAGTACACCCCTTTCCCCGTGTGAACCTGTGAGGTACCTTTTTGTATGCACCAGTTGTTTAGAACTTAATTGTGCAGGGGGTTTATGTTGCAATTTTTATGTCGTTAGATTATGAGTTTGATTGGTTTTGCGCTGAAGGTTATCCTGGAGGTTAGAGCGGGAGGTTATCCTGGAGGTTTTCCTGGTCCATTGGTGCCTTTTTGTGTGCCCCAGTTGTTTAGAATTTAATTGTGCAGGAGGTTTATGTTACAATTTTTTATGTCGTTAGATTATGAGTTTGATTGGTTTTGCGCTGAAGGTTATCCTGGAGGTTAGAGCTGGAGGTTATCCTGGAGGTTCTCCTGACCCATTGGGTGCTTTTTTGTGTGCACCAGGTGTTTAGGTATTTATTGGTTATTGGTATTTATAGGCATTTGTTGTTACCTTTTTGTGTGAGGTGTTTTGAATGTTTTGGTGTGATTATGATGTTAGATTGGAGGGTTTGAGCATTGCATAGAAATGAAGCTTTGAATTATTGTATAACTTTATTATATAAAATCTTTATCATAAACTCTGTTGGTAAAAAATGACGTAGTGTATACCCCTACAATGTTTTGATATTTTTACAATTCTGACAAAAGTGTAATTGTTAGTTTTTTTTATTTTTGTTAGTATAATACGTCTATAAAAATAATGTATAGAAAACATTATAGTTAGTTATGAAATGTTTTTATAAGCAGAAAAGTATGTACAGAAGATAGCTTTTTATTTATTTTTGTGTATTTATAAAGATGAATTTCGATTTTATACCAAGATTATTTTACTTCAATTGTACATAGACTATATTATGTAAGACTATCATAGTATTTGCATTAGTTTCGTCAACTTTTACAACGAATGTTAGAAATAATTTACCTTTCATCAACGCTGAGTCCTGCTTCAAAATCACCAACTTCCTCCTCTAGGAATTCTTCAAGATCAGCATCAATATCTGGTTTTAATTTCTCCTCATTGAATTTGCTTGCTCACAATTTTTTTTCCAATTACTGCTACTGGTTGAAGAGTGTTCTCTCCTCTCTCTTTCCATCTTTTTCTGAGACATATCGGATGCAATTCACGACAGATTGCTCTCCATTGAAACGATGAGGAATGAATCTTTCAACAACATCGATTAAGGTAAAATCGCACACTGTTTGAAATTACTGAGACATTCGATGTTGAAGTTGAGTTTGAGTTCCTCCTCAGTCATCTTTCTCAATTCTTCAGCTTCAGCAGTTGCTTCTACCGTGGTTAAGCACTTTGCGTTAACATGTTTGATATTGCAGCAAGTAGTGTTTGGATTCTTCCTGTTTTCCACCTCACCCAAGTACACAACGTTACAAGGTAATGGATAATTCTCGATATTGAAGTTTTCAACTACTCTACTCGGGCAAACTACTCTCTGAAAATCTTTTGCATTCGAATTACCAAGGTAGGTAATATCGTAGTAATCACCATATACGCCAAAATTCTGTTCAATAGAAACAACTTGCATAATCGTTGGAACAGTGAGTGCTGCTAGCGTTTAAAAAGTACCAATCTTTTGCAACTCACTCGTTTTCCATCTTTTTAGAGACTTGGCTATCTTGAGAGCTTTATCTGCATCAGAGCGTGTTTCTTTTTCCTCCATACTGTTTTGCGCTGTAGGTAAAATCAATTTTGAGAGAGTTTGCTTCTTTGTTGCTGATTCTTTTGCATGAGGAAGTTTTCTCTTTGGAGTAGTTTTGGGTGTATTATACTTGTTTTTCCGATGGTTTTGAATTTATGTGAACGCAAGATTCAAAAATTCCATCCGTTTTAATCTAGAAAATAAAGTGTAATGTTTAAAAAAAATAAAACCTCCGGTTTAAATCTATAAAAAATTGAGCTTTTCAAATACAACTAAAAAGTTAACTATTTGATACTTTACAATATATCCAGACTATTTTAAATTGTTGGTAGGTAATGATAACAATTTGTTAAATTTTACCTTAGTGCCGAGAGTCTTCGTAGTAGTTACTGATTAACCTTTTAGTGGTAGTTGGAGATGTTGTAGTAGATGTTGCTTCTTTGAATGCTGTTGTTGAAGTGGAAAATTACTGTCTGAAAGCATTGCTTCCGAAATAGTCAAAGTTGCACTGATTGAACTTTTGTTACAACCAATGTTCTTGCGAAAATCAATACAGTATATAAAAATTATTCCCGTGAAAATCCATTATAACATGTGTCATTTCTTCGCGAAAAAAAAGTTTCACGCCAGTATCTTTATATTGTGAGAGATTGGTATAAGTATTCACCTGACGATCCCCCCACCCCCATACCCCCACCCCTTGTTGTCCCCTGTCCCCCTAATCATAAGTTATGAATCCTCTCCCTTCGGTCTAAACACGAAACATCCCCTCGAGAGTGGACCCAGAAGACCCAGATCCTGTGTAGAGGTTATGCCACACCTAAAAAGCTACCCCGGGTTACCCGGGTCTACCCCGGGTCAGCTACCCCGGGCAGGGATAGAAAGGAAATGGAAGAGGTAGCCTGGGATCCAAGCTACCTAATACCCCAATCAGGGATCAAATCGGACCACTACAAAGCCCAGGAGGACAAGCCAAGTATAAGCATGCCCTAATAAGGACTGGAAAATTACCAGCTACAGAAAAGAGCGGCAACAAGTGCCCAGACCAAAACCCCATGTGCTCCAGACTGTGATTGGCTAACTTTGTATATAATCTTGTATGCTATATTGTGATTTGTTTATGTTTACTATTGTATTATGTGGTTGGCTCACCCAAATAAGGGGGTGAGTGTTCCTCCTCTTCTCCTATAAAAGGAGCTTTTTGTGTGAGTAGAGGCAGAAGTCATGTGGAGTTGCTAGCTAACATTATATCTTGCTAAATGGATTGTGCATAAATAAAGTATTATTAATTGAACCTTTGTCGTTGTGTGTTTGGGTCTAGGACCCCGTCAGTTAGTAGCATTGATTCGGAGTGATCCCGAAGTAACATACAGAAGTCGATGCAGTGACCCCATTGTGTCTGGTAGTCAGTGTAGAAACTACTACAATATAATACAAAGAAGTTTTTTGCGCGAAAGCAATAAAATCTGACTGAAATAACATTTTTTTCACGCCAATAAAACAGTGTTTTCAGACTCAAAAAAACAAAAGTTATTATCTGGAAATCACTTGCTTTCGCGCGAAAACACAATTTTCCTTGCGCGAAGATAAATAATGTTTCATTAGCATCAAAACAGCATTTTTTTCCAGACCGAAAAATTTGTTTCCCACACATCAAAATTAATTTTCATTCGCGCAAAATGGTGTTATTTTTTAGGTATAAAACTATATCACATTCACACGATAAATATGATTTCATTCGCGCGAAAACTAAACTTTTTACCAGATCAAAAAGAAATGTTTTCCACATAGCAAAATTAATTTTTACCCGCGCGAAAAACTGTGTCACGGTTTTTTGTGAAAATGTTTTATTTTTCAGGCAGAAAACTAAGTTCCATTTGCGCAAAAACGTAACTGTTTTACAGATGGAAAATGATTGTTTTCCATTCGACAAAATTGATTGTTATCTGCATGAAATTGTATTATTTTTGCGAGGAAAATAATTTTTTTCAGGTAGAAAACTATGTTTCATTCGGGTGAAAATGAAACTTTCTCCAGATCGAAAATAATTGTTTTCCGCGCAATAAAAATAAATCTAATCCGCATGAAATTGTATTGTTTTTCAGGTAGAAAACCATGTTTCATTCATGCAATAAATGTTTCATTCGCGTGAAACTCAAACTTTTTCCACTTCGAAAATGATTGTTTTCCGGACGATAAAAGTACTTGCTATCTGCGTGAAATTGTATTGTTTTTTCTGGTAGAAAACTAAATTTCATTCACGCTATAAATAATGATTCATTCGTGTGAAAACAAAACTGTTTGCCAGATTGAAATTATTGTTTTCCTCGCAACAAAAAACTCACTTTTATTTGCGTGAAATTGTTTTATTTTTCAGGCAGAAATCTATGTTTTCTTCACGCAATAAATAATGTTTCATTCACGTGAAAATAAAACTTTTTGTCAGATGGAAAATGATTGTTTTTCATGCGTCAAAAATACTTTTTATCCGCGTGCAATTGTATTGTTTTTCAGGTAGAAAACTAAGTTTGATTCATGCGGTAATTAATTTTTTATTCTCTCAAAAACAAAACTTGTTTCCAGACCTAAAAGGATTGTTCTCCACGCGATAAAAGTAGTTTTTATCCGTGTGAAATTGTGTTACTTTTCGGGCAAAAAACTATGTTTCATTATTGCAATAAATAATGTTTCATTCGCATGAGGACAAACTTTTTTTACAAAGCAAAAAGGATCATTATCCGCGTGAAAAATTCAGTTACTTTCTCTACGAAAACAATTTTTTCAAACAGAAATCTCTGATTTATTCGCGAGGGTAAAAAATTTATTTGTGCATAAAAGCATTGTTCTTCACGCGACAATCTCTTTATGCTATATATGCCAGATTGTTAGAGACAAAAATATTTTTTATTTTCGCGTGAAAGTCCTTTATGTTATATAAGCTTTTCGCGTGGATGTTAAAAACCTTAAAATTTCTTACATGATATTGAAAGCTTTTTGGGTGAGTCTTTTCATTGGACTCGACCCATGTCAAACATCACAACTTTAGCTATTTAAGAAGCAACAGTCTTATACAGAAAGCATCCAGTCCAACAACAGCGGCTGAAGGATCAACATCTACTACATCATCTACCAACTACTAGGAGGTGTCACTGTATGAAGGTAAAAAAATAAAAAATTATTATTTTTATGAACTGAGACAGTCGGCTCACCTCTTTATGAGATATCTACGTTTAAAATTAATTATAAAGAAATAATAAATAATAATTCACTTGGAGCTTGTGATGTACTTTCATTATTTTGTTTTTTAAATACAGTTATATATAACTGTCTAAATTTTTTTTGCTATTTTTACAAAAAATAATGTTGTTATTTTAGCAGGAAGTATGGAGATGGAGGAGGAGGGTAGTGATGTAAAAATACAGGAGGATTGGGATTCGCTCATGAAAAATCATAATGTTATCAGATTTCCGGACGTTGATGATGAATACATTGGTAAATACAAAGATGAAATGGGGATTGAACTTGAAAATACTTGTCAAGAAAAATCCTCTGCATTTCAAGTTTCATCATCTACTGAAAATACTATAACTCTTAGTAATCATTAAGCTTTTAAAATCATAAATTAATAGTACTAGAGTAATTCTTTTGCTTATTTTCTGTATAGATTCCATGTTTCAGAGTAGAAATAATACAAACACAACTCTATTGTCGACAAAAGTCAGAAGATCAGGAGATAAATGCAAAAGAGAGAGTTGGGATTCAATCTCATAAAACACAGTAAGTTTTTAAAACTAATTAATAATAATGCTTGAGTCGTAAGTTCTTAAACTAATTAATAATAATGCCTGAGTCGTTTTTTGATACATTTTGTACAGAACACATGTTTTATTGTAGAACTATTATGGGTTAGCATCTCTATTGTAGACAAGATTCAAATTGTCACGAGATGAATGTAGAAGAGAGTCCAGAAATTTGTCCTTTTGGAAATGGCTGGAAGAAAATCTCATTTGTTTTCGTTTACTGGATGAAACTGTTAATCAGATAGGCTTTAGTGTTGAGGTATCAGCACCAGATGCTAACAGGATAGTTGAATGTGTGGAACCGATTGTGGAAAATGTAGTTGAAGAAAATGAGAATGATCCAATGATGGAAAATGAAGAAGGACAAGATAATGATTTTGAAGAAGAAGAAGATGGTGATGAAGAAGAAGCGGCACAAGAAAAAGAGGAACAAGAAATGAATGAGTCAACTTTTGAAAGATCTACTTGACCATCAACTCTAGGTATTGCTGATGATAGTGTACCTCCAACTTTTCATGATGAAGAATGGGATGATCTGATAGCCAGATATATGGGTGCTATGAAAACCAAACACAGAGCCAGAAGAGTCATAGAGTTTTTAAACTTAATACTTTGGGATGGGATTCCAAGAGACCAAACTGATATCTACCAAAATGACAATCACGGATCGGGAGCGTTGGAATTGTTGAAAAAGGTTTGGAGACAATTGAGTTCGAGAGCAAAAGTCAGCTATAGCGTAGGTTGCATACTGGAAAATAAAAATGACGGTGAACTCCGATACTTTCACTCATCATCAAACAATGCTACCATATATCCAAGAGCTAAATTGATTGAAACCGAAGGACAGCTCGATGACTTTTTTGTTGATGTTGCAGAGACTGATCCTTGTACTAATAGCTTGAGACGAAGACCAAATACGGCTTGGAGACTGATGCTGATCACAAACGTTACGTTTTATTTTTACAAGCTACTTGGAATGGGGAGAATTGTATTTATCCTCTCGCGTCCTCAACAACAGAAACATACGTACTATATTAAAAAACCCGGATGGAACACAAATTACTGACAATCTTTGTTTCTTCAGATGTCTAGCGTTGCACAAAGAAATGCAAAAAAAAATGGTTTGCGAAAGATCCAACAGACTACCATACGGTTATTTACCTACAGCAATATTATAACTTCATTTACGGTGATAGTTCTAAGAAGCTGTCAATATTAAAATGTAAAGAAAACTGTAACAAAAAAGGAGTAACGAAGTCCGAATTATTGATTTTGGAAAAAGCTTTTCAACTGAAGATAACTGTGTTTTTTCTAAATGAAGATACGACTTCAACAGTTATTTGGAATTCAAATTCCAGTTAGGTTGAAAATCTATATCTGAATCTTTATGTCAATCACTTCAGCCTCATCACAAACTTCAAAGGATACGCCAAAGCCTACAAAAGTCCAAAGTGTTCTACTTGTTTTGACAGATTGGGTAATCTGAAAAGACACAGATGTTCAACCTCAGACACAACAACTATGGAGTTTTTTGGAGGTGAATACAAACCTAGCGATACAATATTTGATAATCTAAAGATTCATTTCGGGATAGATATCCGCACAGATGATTCTTTGAGATACTATCCGTTTTTTGCAACATTTGACATAGAGTGTTTGTTACCTGATTGTAAAAGGAATAAAGATACAGACACTACTTTCTACACTAGCGAACATTAACTCTTGAGCATTCCAATTTGTTCAAACGTACCAGGTTTTGAACACCCCCATGTAGTATCAATAACTGAGATAATGATCAATGCGTTGGGAAATTCATTAAATACTTGGAAGACATTACTGAAGAATTGTATAGACAAACGAGAAATTTTTTTTCGAACATCATAGAATGAGTAGAAGATGAGCTACAGTGATTGGAAAAAGCTGACGAAAAATTTCGTAGTGATCTTGAACAAAAACGATTCAGACGGAGAACAGGCGCCGAGAAAGTTCTGGATGACTTGATCAAGTATATGAAAAAGCTTCCTGTTCTAGGATTCAATTCACAGACCTATGATATCAACGTGATGAAAGGAAAACTGGATCAAAAATTGAAAGATGTCTCCGACAAAGATTTTGATTTTGTTGTAAAAAAATGAAGCAAGATGCCGATTATCGGAAGAGGATCTTTTTTGTTTTTAGATTGTACAAACTTCATCGCTCCCGGATACAGGTACAAAATGTATCTGAAAGCATACAAATGGGAAGTTGTAAAAAAATCTTTCCCTTATGAATAGATGAAAGACTTGAGTCAACTTAACCAAAAACATCTACCTCCGAGAGAAGCTTTTTACAGTACATTAAAACAAAAAAACATCAGTGAAGAAGAGTACACGATTTGTCAAAAAGCATGGAAAGATAACAATATGAATACAATGGGAGATTTTTTAAAGTGGTACAACAACTGGGATGTAAACCCATTCGTTCAAGTGTTGGAAAAACAAAGAGCAATCTACAGAGAACACAGGATTGATATGTTGAAAGAGGGTATATCCTTACAAGGATTAGCGATGTGATGGATGTTTAACAAAGCTCCCGAACCATCTCCTTAACATCTCTCTTCATACTTGGATTTTCATGAGCTTGGTAACTCATTTCGACAGACTTTCCCAATTTGTCTGACTGACAAATGCAATGCGGAACTTTATCCTCTAATAAGGAAAAACATAGTTGATTGACCAACTCTGGTGATGCATATATATCACGAAAAGGGTATAACTAAAATTAGAGAACATTGGCTCAGAAAAGAAGCAAAAACTTGCGATAGAATCTATGGAGTTGATGCAAATGCACTACACGTATGGTGTGTGATGCAATCAATGCCTACTGGCTATCCTCGAAGAAGAAAAATGGAAAATTCCTTTGCTGCTGAACCAGTAAAATTTAGTAAGTTGGCACATAGCTGGTTACAGTACCAAATGTTTACAAAAAAATCAACATCAGACATCAGCTCGATGGAGGGGAAGTCGCTCTCGAACAACGAGGACTACCATTTGATGGGTTTGGTGTTAAAAAACGACTCGTCTTTCGATTCCATGGACGTTTTTGGCACGGACACAACTGCTCTTATAACAATCCTAGTCAGCAAGAGCTTCAATCTAGTGGACACTAATCAATGGCAGAACTGTATAGAGCTACGATGGAAAATGAAGAATATCTCTAAGCACCAAATTATACCGTAATCTCGATTTGGGAGTGTGAGTGGATGAACTGTGTAAAGACTCACACAATTATACAAAAATTTGTCAACCCACTTTACAATTCTTTCTATCTTAAAATACTTGAAAAAAAAACTAAATCAAGAAGAAGTCTTGGAGAGAGTTCAATCAGAGGATTTCTTTGGACTTTTTGAATGTGACATTGAAGTTCCTGAGGAAATGAAAGAGAAACTTTCCGAAATGCCTCCAATTTTTAAAAACATAATGTTGAACAGAAAGCACTTGAGTGATGAGATGAAAGTCTTTGCTGAAGCCGAAGGATTCCTAAAGACCCTTCAACGCTCTCTAATTGGAAGTATGTTTGGAGAAAATATATTGCTAATGAGCCCGTTGTTGAAGTGGTACTTGAAACAGGGCTTGAAAATCACCAAAGTCCATCAGCTGATAAAATATATACCTAGAAAAGCTTTTGAAGCTTTCGGAACATCAGTTTCAGATGCTAGGAGAATGGGAGATACGGATCCTAGTCAAGAATTACTCGCTACTACTAGCAAGTAAGTAGGAAATTCTGCTTACGGAAAAATAATCACTGATAAAGAAAAACATACAACTATCAAGTTCATTGAGGGTGCCAGAAAAGCTTCATTTCGTATCAGAGGGAGAAAGTTCATTTCTATGGAGGAGATAGCGAATGATTTCTACAAAATCATAACCGCTAAACCAACGGTAAATTTTCAAATTAATTATACTCATTACAAAATTTGCTCTTAGAATTTACTCTGTTAATCATTTTATTCATCATTTCAGCTAACTATGAATGTTCCCATGCACTTGGGTTTCTCCGTACTACAGTATGCTAAGCTGAGAATGTTGCAGTTGTACTACAACTTTACGGATAAGTCACTAAAACCTAATTTTCCACTATTAACCCTCCAAGTAATTTAAACAGTAGACATTGTTCCAAAGAATCCAAACGCTCATTTTATTTATAGATATATCGATAGAAGCGATTTCCAGTACATTGAAATGGATACAGATAGTGCATACATGGCTCTGAGTGGAACATTAGAAACACTGATAAAACCGAGTATGGAAAGAGAATTTTATAATGAATACGGTATTTGGTTCCCACAACCATACTGTGACAAACATAGGGATGAGTTTTTAAGAATTAAGGATCAAAACAATGAATTCACAATGGATTACGAGTGATTGCTGCGAAAAAGTGCTGAAGCATGGAAAAAGAACACCCGGATTGTTCAAAGAGAAGTTTAGCGGAGACGGAATTGTTGCACTCCACTCTAAATCCTATTACTGTTGGGGAGAAAAAGGAAACAAGTTTAGTTCCAAAATTTTAAACAAACAAGTCAATCACTTGACAGTTGTCTGAATGTATTGAATACAAAAAAGTCATTTACAGGAAAAAATCGTGGATTCATAGTGAAAGATAAAAAATGTTAACGTACAGTCAAATAAAATGAGGACTCACATATTTTTACGCTAAAAGACGAGTGTGTTCCGATGGAGTATCAGCCGACCCTATTTCCGTTTCATAAAAGCCTTCATTATAAGCTTTAACTTCTTACAATAGTTACTCTATAACTTATAAAAGTATTCCATATCTATGTACGAATTACGGTAACAAAATGTAAAAAACTAACAACGATGCTTTTGTCAGAACTGTAAAACTATCCAAATGGGGGTAAAAATTAGGTCTTTTAAAAATCAATAGATCTTAAAATAAAGCTAAACAAAAATACAACCGCTTCATTTCTATACAATCCTCAAACATCTAACATCGTACAAACCCGTGTCTAAATCAACATCACACCATTCATCAAAACACCTGGTGCACACAAAAAGGCGATTCTCCATTAACACTATAAAATCATTATTATTATTACTTAGTACTTATTATATTTGATAATTGGTGACAGAAAATGTATGAAACATCGATTTATTTAATTAATATTTATATCATAATAACTATTTCCTATAGTGAGTACTAATATTTATTTATCATTATTAACAAATTTCATTCCCATTTTCTCAGTATGGTGGTTTACATGTAGGTTATTGGCAACTTTTTTGATAGTACCCTGAACAGACAATGATGAACAGAGTAATAATGAAAAGCTTTCGGATAAGAGAATCTTTACAGAGTGTGACAAAATTTTGAATGTATCATGGACAAACTGACATGTAAATCCAAGATGTTGCCATTTATGAGAGAATGTAAAATAACAGTGAACAACAGAATGAAGTGCATAAGAGAAAATAAACTCACAATTATTAAAGGTATACACCACCAAATGAAAATAGGTTAAAGTGCAGGTGAGCCCCTCAATGCTCCTGTAAATTAATTAATGACATAAATAAGATTCATGTTTTCCTACATAGTATTTCTAATAATATAACATCGAACAAGCTATTACTACATCAAGTTCAAAGCACAAAGTATAGCACTACATGTGTGAATAATAACCTGTTGACACACAGCGAAGCATGTTCTACAAAATAATGTCTTACCACGGAAACGTAGAGACTTTAGCCAGTAGTCTACACATAAAATGATGTTGAAGTATTAAAGTCCTCTGGTTACTGAATAGTTGGTATGTGAAGTAGAGGTGCAGAGGAATGAGGACTGTATCGTAGAGAGAGAGCACATAATAGATGTTTCCTCATTGACTGTTGATCCAGCACTGATTGAATTGCACACTAGCCCTTTACTCTGATTGGTTAAGGTGTGTGTGGAGGTCAGACAATTCCAAAAGATGCATGTAATACCAAAACACCTATTTATTTATTATAATATCAGGTTAAATTATTATTATTATAAAAATTCACTGTTGCTACTCATCATCATGGTAATGACATCAATTTCGAGTAGACATTAATTCTATTATCATATTCCTACCTTCTCAGTTTCTGCTGAATTAGTACTACTACTACTAGAAGATGCAGAGGTTGGCAATGGTAATATGTAGCGATCCATCTTGACTTTACCTTCTTCTTCTTCTGCTCACACTCACTTGCCTAACCACATGTAATTACAGTACTCCTATGCATACAGGGTTGCTGGCAGTGTTTCTTCATTTTTTTTCCTAATTGGTGTGTGCAGTTGCTAAGTCAAGACTAAATGTGTAGCCTCTATTCACGCGAACAGAAGTCGGGCGTCTGCATTCCAACCAAACACATATTCTGCTATAAGACTCAGCACAGTGTTCTTTTATAACACGATTGCAAAGTTCAATCAAGGTAATGCACGAGTTATTTTTCACCTGCCCAAATTCTGGGAATTATGTCCTCTCACCACTTTCCTCTTTTACAGCATTTAAGCAGAAACATAGCAGTTGAAATGCACACAATATGATTTGATAGATATAAACAGGCGCATTAATAGTCATAACTCGATATCGCCAGACATAAAATATTTACAACAACGTTAACCAACAAGCAGGCGCTACTCAGGCCTTGTAAATAATAATAATTATATAACTCAAGATGGCTACCCGGAACTCCTTAGCCTGGCTTTCCTTACATTGATCTTGTACGGCTGGTACCTTCTTCATCAGATAGGATCAGAGTCTCCACTCGTTGCTAGGCGTCCAAGGCCAGTCATCCGCTTCTTAGTAACAGCAGTCACTGGCTAATCAATCAGCGGACAATTACATCACAGTATAAAAATGAAGCGTTGTATTGTTATATAACTTTATTATATAAGAAACACTATAGATAAGCACAGAAAAACTCTATCATAAGCTTGAAAGAACGTATGAAAGAACATACCTCTTTATTTGTTTGCAGGTATTTGTAAACATGTGGTCAAATTTTGTACCAAGATCCATTGATGTAATTTTTATAAGGTGCTTTATCCCAAGCTCCTTTTTAATTTTATTTTTAAATATTTGTCAACATTTACAAATTCCTATAATGGTTTCAAAATTTTTTTTGTTCATATTATGGAAAATTTCTACAGCATTGTCTCGTTGAGACATACACTGCTTATACTGTTTTGTCAAAACTTCTCCATACAGTGCTCCCATGTTTAGCATGTGTTGTAAGACACAAAATATTATAGCTTGAAATTTCACCTGGTATACTTCCTCCCACGGAACAATCATATTATCTTGTACATGTTTGTGGTAGATATCTGGAATAAGATCTTTTACGCGTAGCGTTTTTGATGACGTATGGTTCTAAAACAAATAGAAACATATTAGTAAAGGATAATAAATATTGAAGTAAAATAATAATTGATAGATCTTTGCATTTTTTAACTGGTGCTAAATAATATTTTTATTACTTCTTACTTTATCACCAATAATCCTGCTGGTAGCTACAAAATAAATATTGTAGTGAATAGTTTCTTCAGAAGCTATTGCTGGAGAGAATGAGTTTTATGTAGAGAGACCATTTCTTAAATACTAAAAGCTACACATACCTATTAACCCTACAACCGAAGAGAATACTCATGCGAAAATCCCTTTATAAAGATTTTCTTTGAGCGAAAATTCTTAATAATATAGACAGATTTTGCAAGTGAATAAAAAATGTTTTTGTACGAAAATCTGTATAGATATATTATAAACGGTTTTTGCCCAAAAAATGTTGTTTTTTCGGGCAAAGAACGTGTATTTTCCAGGCAATGAATGTTGTTTTGTTTGCATAAAAATTTTGCTTTTCTCGCGAAAAACCTCGTTGTAATATATATAGAGTTTTTGCGTGAATAAAAGTTTTTCAGCGCGAAAATCTATATATATTTTAAAAGGTTTTTGCACAAAGAATGTTGTTTTTTTCACGCAAAAAATGTGTTTTTGCAGACAAAAAATGTTGTTTCTTCCAGAGGAAGAATGTTGTTTTGTTCGCAGGAAAGATGTTGTTTTTTGATCTAAAACGTTTTTATTATATACACAGATTGTTCGTGCAAACAAAAGTTTTTCCCCGCAAAAATCTGAATACATATTATAAAGGGTTTTTGTGCAAAGAATGTTGTTTTTTCGCAAAAAGAATGTGTTTTTTGCGAACAAAACTTGTTGTTTCTCCAGACGAAGAATGTTGAAGGGTTTTCACATGAAGATGTTGATTTTTCGCGTAGAGAATGTGTTTTTTGCAGGCAAAAAAATGTTGTCTTCCAGACGAGGATTGTTTCTTTGTTCATGCAAAATAATATTGCTTTTCGCACAAAATTCCTTTTATAATGTATACATACTTTTCACACAAACAACAGTTTTTTTCGTGCGAATATCTGTGTATGTTTTGTATATATTTTTGCGCGAAATAATTTGTTCTTTCTTGCAGACGTAGAATGTTGGTTTCCGAGCAAAAAATGTTGGTTTTTGCACGAATACCCACTTATTGCATATATGGATTTTTTGCGCAAAGAAAATTTTTTTTCATGCGAAAGCCCTTTATGATATACACGTATGAGTTTTTTCGCGCAAATAAACGAACTTATTAAATTTCTTATATGATATATAGGACTTTTCATATGTGACTTTCCATTGGTTTCAGCTGATGTCAATCGGTGCAACTTGATGGTCCAATTTGGGGTGCATCCTCTCTCAAACGCTCCTCCTGCCTTGCTAATTCCCATGAAACCTCCATCTTTTAATTTTGGTTTTTTAGTCAAACTGTGCTTACCTCCTTCATACACTCTATTCCACGCAAGCGGCTGGTTTTGAAAACTTACATCGTTCGATCTCATACCTATAGCATTGTGAACAGTGTTAATGTATGCGCTAACCATATTGGGTAAGACATCAATTTTTTCTGTCATCATCTTTGTATGTCAGATATATGTATATCTTCTTTTTCAAAATCCTGTTAAAACTTTCGACCATTGATGTCTTTATTGTTTCATTTTCGGTTGTAAAGAATTTGAACTTTTTTCCACCTGCAGATTTTTGACATTAACATTGTCAAACTCTTTATCTTTATTCGATTGTGAAACCTTGTAGTTTTCCCCATCCAGTATCCTTCTCAATCCTCGGGCTACAATCTGTCCTGCTTTGGAGATGAGTGGAACAGCCCACCCTCTTCTAGATAAAAAATCAACAGCTGTCAGTAAAAATGCAGTGTTGTCGTTTTCTTCCATTCGAGAATGCACATCCATCAAATCTACTTGAATCCGCTCACCTATTCCAGCTACAATTGTAGGACAACATTTAAACTGGGTCGTTACTTTTTTGTGTACTCTGTAGGCATCCTCTCTACTCAGCCATCCACAAAATATTTTTTCTCCCTCTGGTTTTCTAAAAGCTTGCAGCAAAGCTCTAGCTCCTTGTAGAGACGCATGTAATGTGGGATCGTAATACAGCTCTTTTAGCGTGTCTACGATCATTTCCCAGTTCCTTGAATGAGCAAAGATTTACTCTTACGTGCTTTTCGTAGTGATCTCGTGACAGTTGTGATTCCTTGATCTGATAGCAAATTTTTAAATTTGCTGTAGTTTATGTTTCCTGATTGTATCGCTTCTTTTTCGGTTCGAAAATCTCGCAGCACAGTTTTGGAAGTCCTACGATTCATCCACTTGTCTCCGATTTTCAGTATGTCTTTATTTGAGTCCTACTTGCCAATATTATTCAATCGCTCCAACAATCTGGCATTAATCGCTCGGTCACCTTTCGTCTTTGTTAAATTAGATGCTTCTTCTCAAACTCTTCTAAACGATCCTTCCCACCCTCCTCATCATCATCTTGTCCATCAGCAACAACTACATTATCAAACATTGGAGGTATCTCACTAACATCCAACACAGAGGTAGAGGAGGTAGATTCGAATGGTAAAAGGGTGTAGGTCTTGTCATCAATAATCGTACCAGTAGCCAAAGGAGATTTAGGTTTTGTTTTGGCTTCTTGATAGGGGACCAGTTATCCATTCGTTAGTGGTTATTTTTAATTTTACTGACATCGCTTAAATACCTACTCATGTTTTGAACATTTTTGTTTAACTTTTCGTACTAGGACAAATCGGATTCATGCGCTGTTTCCAGCAAATCCTTTCGCTTTCTCTTCATATCTCTCACCGTTATATCTTCCATAGGATTATAATACGAAGGATGCGTGTTTTCATTTTCTACTGTCACTTTTTTATTCCCAGCTTTTTTCATTAATCTAGTGTACTCATTTTCAGACACTAACAAGTAACGTCTAGCAAATGTTAAATGCTGGAGGCTCATAACTTTATTGGTTTTATTGACAAAAAAAAGTACAATAACAGTTATTATAGTGTTCAAAAGACTACCTCTACCAGTCTGAGTCAAAATGTTGCGCTAATCATCAATTTTTTTTACCGGTTAGTTTACGTAGTTCCTTTTTGTAGTGCTGCAACTCAATAAACTGTTCCGAATCTAGAGGAACATTACTTAATATAATGTTTTTAACAGCTTTTATTAATGATTGAAACAGATTCGAGTTGGCCTTTTCAATTCTAGAGGTTTATCCTCTCTCACTCAGATCATCCAAAGCTAAAATATCCATTATATTCCTCATCATTTTTGTTGAGAGATTCATCTTAGTCCTCCTCCTAATACAGTTTTCAGTAATCCAGGAACTACTGTGCTGATAATAGGTCCTAGTAAGGAAGCTAGAAATCTTCTTTTTTGCAATACAGCTTTTTATCATTTATCGTTGATTTCCCAACTAGACTAGCAATGTCCTTCTTACTTTGTTCCATTTATAATAACGTTCGGCACATTCCATTAGAGTCATAATAAGATTTTTTTTGCGTTAGCTATTGCAGACTTTTGAATTCAAGCGGATGCGGTGTTGAGTGATAACAACAGCGCCGCATTTCTCCTTAATTTTTGTTGCAGAGCTTTAGCCATTATATTACTAACGTGTTACATAGCTGAATAACAAAACACGTATGAGATGAAATGAATAGTAATTGTATTCATAGGCTTTTACTTGGGTGCATATAATAGCATAGGTTCAGTCGGTGTAAAGTTTCCCAATAGTCTGTGATGATCATCTGCTTGCTGAGTAGTGTCTATCTGTAGAAAAGAGTATGGTTTCTTTGTCGCTTGTTCAAAGCGGGAAAGCATTGAAAAGCCAAATAGGTAGTCCAAGAAGGGTCTCTAGGGTTTTTAAAAAGAAAAAAATAGTGGTTCTTCAAGGAAATTGTATATTTTCCTTTTAATAACAGATTCTGAACAATAAAAGAGACACTTACGTTTAAATGATGACTATGTTTTTTATACAAAGCATTGGCATCGGCTTTAACAGAAACTTCATCCATCAAGTCATCAATTATCAACAATCTGTTTTATCTATCTTTGGGAAAACTCGTCATTATATCTATCATTCCTTTGTGAAATATCACTCCTGGCAAACCTTCAAAAGCTTTTTGATGCGCTCATAACAATAATGTATATCTACCGGTGGAGGATGAGCTATAGTCTGACTAGTTTTAATCATTTGTAAAATCACTTGCATCTTCCCTGAACCAGGTGGTCCAGCAATGATCGCTGTAAAAGGAAAACCCATCCTCAGCTCATAATCTTCAGGTTTCCCATTCATGATAAAGGAGATGTTCATCATTCAACAATTGTTTCATTTATGATTTCAACAGGAGAGTCTCTCGCTTTTTGTATTTCCTCGATAACATTTTCATACACTCAACTCAGTAACGCCTCCAAAAGTAGAAAATCCTACGACAAATACCAAGATCATCATAACGTTTATGTTTCAGAGTCGGTAAATAATCTATAATATCACTCATAGTACCATCAACAGTGTAATTTTCATTCATCACTCTCATCTCCACATCTTCCCCTGTCGGCATCTTGCCTTCCAATAGCAATACAATAATACAACGCTTCATTTTTATACAATAGTCCAACCTCTCAATTTAAATCATCATACAATAATAAAAAACAACCCTTGCACAACAAACAATAAAAACCAATGCACAAAAAGCGTTACCCATGTTTGTAATCAAACCCATGCATCTAAATCAACATATTAATCACAATATAAACAGACCAGAAATAAGAAATACTTAGCAAACATTCAAAGTTATAACACCTGGTGCACACAAAAATGTACCTCACAGGTTCTCATGGAAACTGGCGCCAACTAAGAGTACACTTGAAACCAGGAAAACTTTTTCCTTAGACTCCATGACAGAGATCTGCTCCTATATTACTACAAAGCTGGTGTCATCAATTTTGCCCATTCAAAGGAGGGTACTTCAGGCATCATGGCTGGTGAAGAATTTTTTACTATTCTGAGGTTCCTCTGCTAAGGTGGCAATCTTGCTTGGCCGCGTACGGTGCATACCGTCCCTGCAAGGGTCACGACCAGTAACGGTCAATTTTGCCCCTTCAGGCTATGCTATCGGTACAGCAAGTACTACCTCCAGCCCAGTATCCTGCTTCTAGGACTGCGGTGGCACTTCGCTCTTTTAATGCCTTCAGGGTTGGTGCTCTTAACGTAAGGTTTCCACAGATGCTCTGCACAAAAATCTATCAAGAATTACTTTGGAAGGATATACATTTAGTTCTTTTGTGCGACCAGGACAGAAATGCCCGCCAAAGTGTTGGTCTATGCTCAATATTCTTATTCTGTCATATTTATTATATTATATTTCTATTAGTCCAATTACTTACTCTGCATGTATTGTTTTATGCAATAAGCAAATAACTTCCTGTCCGCCTGCTTATATACATGTAATGGCAGAATTTTTTGTGAATCATTATATTCGCTCATGTATTGCCAATGACTCTACAGGATTGCCTACCTAGAATTTGGTGGATTATGAATGAAAACAAACAAACATTATCAGTTGTGTTATTAATTTTAGTGAACAACTGTCCACCTAGAGACTGCTCAGAAGGTTTCCAAGGGAAAGACTGCAAGTGTTGGTGCAAAACTGCAAATAAAAACTATCCAGTCAAGGAATGTAAAGGTAAAGAATATCAAAGCAGTATTCATGTTATTCTTCGAGTCTAACTTTGACAATAACAGGCCTTGTGAGAATCTGTTTCCTAATGCCATTGTTTTATTTAAAATCTTTTTAAAGCCTGGTTCACATTGTCACCGATTGCTACGGTGATGGTAGGAATTGTCTTATCGCCGATAATGTGAACATGCAATACCGTTGTCGCCGCCAGAACGGCGTTCTGTCGGGAAAGTTTGGCAGTGTCAAACTTTCCCGACATCGGGGACATAACGGCGATACATTATTTTATGTGAACCGTCTGTCGCCGAAAGTCACCGCTATTTTCGAAATTCGGCAATGTAGTGAGCCACAAACACGACGAGAGGTATAATTGTCACTTCCTGTACTTACTCGCATGCGCTGTAAGACAGATATTTTCTTCAGTTCTGTAACTCCAGTAGTAATCTTAATTAAATTTTCTTTACACTTTTGAGTTAGTTAATATGGTTGAGTATACAGATCATGACTTTATGGATGTAATAAAAAGTTACAGGGCCATATGGGACCGTTCATGTACAGATTTTAAAGACCGAAATAAGAAACAAAATGCATGGGTAAAGGTCGCAGAGGCGATGAACTTGTCTGTGCCTGAAGTGACAGTCAAGTATGAAACTATACGATCTAAGCTCTCACGGTATATGAAAGGTTTAAAACCACCATCAGGTTCTGGAAGAGATTCAATTGAACTGAATAGCCAGTGGGCATATTTGAGATGGCTTACACCCTTCATTAAGCACAGAGAAGCCACCTGCTCCAATTTAATAGACAACAATGGTGCCATTTTCAAACTTGTACTTTTACTAGATTTCTAGCTACTAACTACTAGCAATTAGCTAGTACACAACTAGCATTCTATTGGCTATTCCAAGTTATAGGTCAATGTAGGCAGCATTGTCACTGACAATGTGAACCATAGCATCACTGAGGCTTTGGTTGGTAGAGACTTCCAGAATGATCCAGTCGTGTGATCTGTCAGTGATGCTATCAGGAATACCATCAGCGTTAAATTATGACAATGTGAACATCATTTCTGTGATGCATCAGTGATGATCAGTGACACTGGTCACTGACAGTCCCTGATGCATCACTGACAATGTAAACCAAGCTTAAGTTTCAAGAATTTTTACTTTCCAAAATTTCAACTGCAGCATCATCCATCCAATGATGGCTCACCTCAATAATAATGATAACAATTGATAGTTATTATTATTATAGTGTATTAATAATAATATTTCTCAATTAATTCTATAGCTTAGCAGAATATAAGAAGCACAAAAATTAATATGTAAATTGGACCATTTTTGAAAATAATCATTAATCATAATGTTATTAACAAATTTGCTAATGATATGCAGCAAGGCAATCACGCATCTAACCAAAAACAACTTTGTACTAAAGTAAAAACTGCTGACTGGCAGTAGCTAGTGCTTATAGTAATAGTAGTCATATATGCAGGAAACGCATGTTTTATGCCAGACTCGATGCCAACAACTAGGCATATAATAATGTGGTGGATTTTCATGGCCACTACAATAACATACAACTATGGATGTGAATGGAGTGCTATGGAAATGCACACGACATCAATGATGTTTTTTTTTCATACAAGTACGCCATAGAAGCATATAAAATGTTCTCCCCATGAGTTTTAAATTCTCTAATACTGCCCAAATCCATCAAACAGTCTCAAACATTAGCTTCAACTATTAAACACTTTGACATATTATTGCTCAAACTCTCAGGTGTTTGAGAGTACAATATCTGCCCTGCCAACTAAACTCAAACCAAAATTCAAAACAATATAACATTGTTACCTAAAAATAACTGTATCAAGATGACCTGGGTGTCAAAAAATCACCTAATTGTTTTTCCCTGAAAACTTTGTCCACAAAAAAGACTCGTAAGCTCATAGGGGCCCGGTTGTTTTTGAGTAGCCTTGGGAAGTCTGCTTCTATTATACTATTGATCTCATATGTTTCAAGTGGAACATTTGAGCTGTTTTTGTTTCAAATCATAGCTTCCTCAATCTACTATTGGTTTATCAAAAGTTGAAGCTGATACAACTTGCAATTTTGAACGAAAGTGTTTTCATGTGTCAACTTTTAGACATGAGCAGTGACAAAAAGAACCAAAAAATGTGTAGGTATACACAAAATAAGACCCTTGAACGGCTTCATTTTTAAACTAATATTGTTCACCCACCTCTTGAAAACTCCCTTTGGAAAACTCGCAAAGCATATCAGACTTAATTTGCGCATTGAACACTCCACATGTTCTTTGTTGAACAGTAAAAATTGTAATTCCAATCATTTTAGTGTGATTTTTTATTTCGCACTATAAAATCTTTGGAACTTAGAGTCTGATAAAAGCAGGATGTAATTTTGATAGATGTTTGATAATTGTCAACTATTATGTTGTTTCTTTTAGGTGTATTTACAAGACCAGATGACTCTGCAAGCTGCTATGACCGACACAGGAGATGTTTATTCTGGGTTAAAAAAGGATTTTGTAACAAAGGGGGTGTCTTAGAGAGAATCATCAGACAAAGTCGATGTCCTTACAGTTGTGGAGCTTGCAGGGGTAAGCTATTGAGGTTTGAAATTGCATGTGTGTGTTAACATATCCACAAAGTACCTATGGGTCTGCATGTGATCTTTGGTGCATTCTCTAATAAATCTTCAATTACAAGCTAATGGGGAGAATTTGTTGAATGCCAGTATTAGCGATGCAATATAGACAAGTTTGAACAGGTATAGGCTACAAGCATTGCTAACAGACAGAAGGCCAAGGCTCCGCCCACGAGCCAATCAAAAAGAAGAAGCGCATTAGCTACCACCATGGATGAAATATACCACAATTGCCAGAAACCCGAACGGGGTGTAGCCAATTTTGGCCAATGGGAAGTCATTCATGGCGCCCATATTGAATTGTTCGTTCAGAGCGGAAACATAAACTACTATAGCAGCTCGAAAAATAACCGTAACTACTTGTATTAGAGCAATGTTCTAATTTTTGCCACACGGCAAGGGCTTTTTTAGCCTCGGAGCGGAAACTGTGTAAAATCAATAAATTTTGAAACCGCATGCCAAATATTACATATATGTTATCGTCGGTATATTCAACTTTGTTCTCGGAGCGGAAATGGTATTGTAAATAACAATACTTGAGTCGTCAAAACTAATGAAGTATGCCCACGGCGTGAAATGAGCTTGCAAAAATTAATAAGAAAAGGATATTGATTACGAGATCCAACTGGTCTTGAAAATTTTAAAGCAGTAGGCGGCTCCCACAAACGGCTACATTTGGCTCGTCACAAAAGTTTCATTTCTCAGCGGCAGCTGGCAATCCTGGTATATTTCATCCATGGCTACCACCAACACTGATTGAACTATATATAATACCCTCTTGTTATTGGCTAATTAGCATTGCGCATGAGTAACTCCTGGTGTTGTACACTGTATGTTATATTTTTATACTTTATAAAAGGCTGTGTAATGGCCAGTTAGAATCAGTCTGATAATAAATCTTGGGATGCAAACATCTCTCTCTCTCTCTTCTCACTTACTAGGATCGTTGCAGTTGTCGCAGATCGGTATTCTTAATGAATTAACAGTTAGCAGTTGCAGTGCAGGGTCGGTCAAACCCCAGTAGTAGCCATACAGGGCAGGGTTTCAGCCCCTGTATAAGCTTGTGTTGCGGCAGGGTTGGCTGTACGTAGGGTGGCAGCAGACGGACTCGGTGCCCGTTGCGACGACAGAAAGCAAAGTAGGGATGCAAAGTGCACTAGCCTTGATACAACAGCAGCTGTGTCCAAGTAGTAACGGGCAATTCTACTACAATACATATTTAGCACTGATTCTAGTGATGATCCATGGCTAATTGTGTACGATATGCAAATGTGCATTAATTATTTAGCTGCAATACTAAAAAAAAATTAAAAAAAACCGTTGTTAAGAAACTAGTTGGTAGAATTAGGAAATACTACACTAAGTCAAACATGTAGAAGTTATTAAAAATACTTGTACTTGGGGAGGATTTAGCAGCAGTAAAATTGAAAGATGGAAAAAACAAGTTTTAAGGCTTTAGAGGGTGTTGAAAACAAATGAAGAAAACAGGAATGGCTAAGGCCCCTGGAAGGAGATTGCTTGAGAAAGGCGTGTTAATTGAAAGTGTAATGGCAAACTGGAGAGCGGACACACTCTCCCTGTGTTGCTACCCCCATCTAGGATGGAAGAGGTGAAGAAAAGTTTTTGGTCAGTTGAACAAGGATGGAATTTTCAACATGCTGATCTCAAGTTGGAATGGACTGTTACATTCAACTAGGTACCATTACGTAGTGAATTTTGGCGGGCCAACCAAAATGCCACCAACAACACCTCACTCCAGAAGTCACCTTTCAATCTACTTGCAACGAAGGAGTATTCCAACTCCACAACTGTAATCAGAGCCCACGGCTCAAAGGCACAACTCAGTGTTTCAATGAGTAAACCATATTGTATTATACGACAACAACCCAGTGTGGTATAATGGTCTGGCCACACACACGACTTTGATCCGTTCCGGCAACACTCACAGCTCGACACCGCGCCTGAACTGATTGCCAGAAATGGTTTCTACAGGCCAAACTGGCTGACAGCAATCAACACCTTGGGTGCAAAGAAAAACAAGTAATAATAAAATTAATAATTCACAATAATGTTATGATAAATATAATCATGATAGTCAGCAATTTATAATAATTATTTTCAATAACAGAAATTTATTACTATTCTCACGTGTTTATTATTTGCTACTCAGTGTGTAGTAAATAATATCAGTTATCATTAATTATTATCATAAATAAATTTTTCATGGGTAATAATAACTATTTTACTTTGCTTATCATTATATTAATTGTACCAATAACGAGTCACAATAAAAACAATCAATTGTGATAGTGATTAACATCATGTTTCTTTATTACAATTTATCATAATAAGCAAAAGTTATATTTATGCCAACGACTGACTACAAGCACTTTTGGCGGCAAAATGTTTTTAAGTTAACCTTGACCCAGGAACAAAGATTAGACAATCACATTATAGCAGCGGCGTCGGAAAATTAAAAAACTTTAGCATGTTTAACAGC
>CALYOO010000494.1:0-27617 GCA_945261195.1 Cryptosula pallasiana
AAGATATAGAGTGACACAAGTGATAAGTGGGGCATCTGGCTCATTATATAATACAAACCAATAATGATGCAAAATTATTAGTTTGTATTGTAATATAATTATCCAGATAATACCATTTTTCACTTGTGTAACGATACAGCAGTAATCTGAGTACCGATGAAAAATTTTTTTGCATCATTATTAGTTGTATTTATGTAATGTTTCCAGAGTTTGTCTTAAATAGTTCTAGTTTTAAATGAATCTGTTAAATTAATTATGGATGTCTGCTCTCTTAACAGAAAAAAGTAAGCAGTACCAGCTGCACTTATGTTGGCTCGAAACCGAATACTTTGCGCTTTCCTAGGATCAATATCGAAAACTTTTTGTCTGCTGAGATCAAAGCAATAATATCTATGAACGTTAAGCCAGTTGGAGTAGCTGAGTAAAGCGCCTGTATTGCGACCATTTCCCTGCATATCCATGTAGAAATATTCTTTTGCTAATTGATTTGCTTTCCACAGTGTGAATGAATAATATTAATTAATTACTAATTTATTTTTTATAACAAGTTTAGAAAAACGTAGCTATATAACACTTAAAAACATCAGCTTGGAAGCATCATACATTGAATATAGCTACGTTCAACTACAGTATGTAGAATGTTTATCGTTGATGAAGTTCTCGAGCCCTTGTATGGTGTTAGCATTAGTGCTAGTACTCGGTTTTAATGACATAATCTCATTGGAATTGATCTCAAATTCAGTCTTGATCATGTCACACTTCATTTTCTGCTTCCTGTATAAAAAACAATGTCAATTAGAATAACTTTTTTCTTTTGAATATTGTCTCATATTGCAGATTCCCTCAAGCATATGCTGTTGGCTTTAATTAACAGCTGTGAAATTTATGCATGTTTACCAACAAATTTATATGCAAAGCGGTAACATCTAAACAAAACAATAAACCACAAATTATAAACATAACACGCTTGTTACAAACTTGATACGAAAGAAGCAAAATTGTTTACCTTACAATTTCCTTCTGTTTGTAAATTTTTTGCTGGTGCAGTCGAATATTGCACTTGACGGTTATGAATTCTTTATTAAGAGCATAGGTATTCAGTGCATCTGCTGGCTGGTTAATAAGCGACAAGTAGAAGCTTGCGCGGTCCTTTGACAGGTCCTCAATCGTAGCGATTTCTCCAAGCGTTGGATCATCGTTAATAGCAGTTTTTGTCAATATTGACTTTAATTTAGATCGTCGTTCGATCATTGTTTCTATTTCTTGGTACAGTTGATTTTGCTTTCCAGCCATGTTTCTAAAATAAGCAAGACAATCTAAGTATCAAACCACTACTAACTTATTAATTAAATGTAAAACTCTGATTGTATTTTATTTATTGATCAGTTAAACATATTATATTATTATTCGGAAAACATAACAAACAACATGTACACCTATTAATTGCGTATTTAGGCTGTGTTACTAGGAAACTGTGGTAGTACTAATAGTTAATGATGATTTAGACAGCAGTAGCTTCAATCAATGCACACCAGTCTGTATGATCTTGAAGTTGTTGACATTATTACACAGTATATTGTTATGTCAGTGCATTTAATCACTAAACACACTACTAACAGCAATTAATAATAATAATTAATCATTCGTATAAATAATTGTAATATCAGAAGAATAATCCTAGAAGTAATAAATAAATAATAATAATAAATAAATGACTACTACTACTAGTACTACTATACGGGATACTTAGTTAGTAGTATAATAATACATATACTACTACCATTATTATAATTAATTAATTATTATAATATAATAATAATAATTATAATAATAATAATGCTAATAATTAATAAGTATTAATGATCTTACTCCAGCTTGCAGGTTGCATTATGAAGTTTAAGAGCTAACAGTTCTTGGGAACTCTCTAACTTTACTATCTTGGTCTGTACTTTATATTTTGTTTTTGTGGGTTGAGCATTTTGCAGTCCGTTAAGAAAAGTATTGTAGTTTTCTTGAACGTTGTCGGTCATATGATGATGCAATACTAGCCTGAGCACGAGGCCGAACTGCGGAGCTACTACATTGCGCGGCGCAAAAGATGACACCACCAGTTTATTCTGGTGCTCACGCTAATTTAGTGCTTACTTGTAACACTATAATTGGTTGAAAGTCTGTTAGCCACGCACTGGTTGGCTGTGTTCTAAAGGATATGACGACATAAAAACGGTCGACACTTTTATTTTAGTCGACAATTTTTTTAGCGTCTACAAAACAAAACTTCGAATGAGTGAACATCATAGAATTGTGTTAATTCTATGGAGAACATACGATAAGATGATGTGAAGTCTTTGGAATGCACTCTTCTACGAGTTGTCTCCCTTTATATACTATACATGCTGGCTAATCATTACAACCTGTGAGATATATATAGTAGTAGGCATACATGCTACTTATACCACTGAAACAACTTAGATTACTCGTTTCAGGACAAGAAGTTACTGTAACTTTAGTTGACCAATTAATAAATAATAATAATAGCATAATCAAGAAGTATATAAAAATAATTAATAATAATAATATTATTATTATTTATTTTATTAATTATTATTATTGAAATTATTATTATTATTATTTACTTCTTTTCCAATAATATGTTGGTTCAACATCTGGGTGGATGAAAGATCATGATGTTGATGATAATAATATTTAATTAACAAAGAAAGTAGTAATAATAGTTTATTGACAATTAATTTAATTAATAATTATAATAATTAAAATAATAATAAACAACATAAGTAAATCGTAATAATAATAATTAATTAATAAATTATAATAATTGGTATTTATTTAGTAATAAAAATAAGTAATAAATATATAATAATAATAATAATAATAATAATAATAATAATAATAATAATAATAATAATAATAATAATAATAATAATAATAATAATAATAATAATAATAATAATAATAATAATAATAATAATAATAATAATAATAATAATAATAATAATAATGTATTATTTAATAATAATATAAGTGGTTAATGAGCCAGTCACAGACAGTGTTATGATGGTTAGTATGGTGTCGATTTTTATTTTATGAGTATTATTGTCATCGTCGTGAACATTTTACTTACCACACACACTGATATAGTTTTAGCCACACCAATTATAATTTATTATTATTATTCTTTATGTTGTTATTTCCAACAATAAACTAACCACTAAGGTCGATTTCTTATAATCACTTAAATCATTGGAATGAACAATGCTTATTTTATCACCCTCAACAATTGGAATTGGGTTTAATAATGTCATTAAAAGTTCAGTGTTATCTTCAAGTTTCGTAATTGCCCCAGATGCATGTAACACATCATTAATTCGAATACCAACAGTAAGTTCTTTTGTAATAGAGTGTCCAGAGGAACCGCTTGGTGTTGCATACAGCCCATACAATGAGGTCTTTACTATCTTACAATCGACCATGTTGAGGTAAAAGACATTGATTGGTCTCATATCTTGATTGCCCAAAGTAAACTTATTGTCATCATCGGCTGTAAACTCAACTGATATGTAAGATGGTTTATCTTTAATATCATCAATAGCTGTTTGTACATTCTCTAACTCAGTGTTGGTGGCATAATTCGGAAGCTCTACCTTTCTCACATACCCACTTAAATCAACTTTTACATTTGTATTTGGTACAAATATTTCAGTCATATATTAATAGCTAATATTTCCATATGCATAACTTTTGATTCCATCATTTAGCAAATATCTTTTATCATCATAGGCACTCAGACAAACCTTACTTTCCTCAACAGTATTAACATTGTGGGACTTTGATCTAATATTTACAATGCTCACCATATTCTTCTTCGTTGTTTTCAAAACCTTTTTGTAGTCATTAAAATTAATATCTTTGGTTACCACAGACTTTTTAACACCTTTACACTTTTTGGTCTCATTAGCATCCTCATAAACCATAGCATACATTTTAGATCTCAGTCCACAAAATTTTATTATTTGTTTATTAGGTGATTCGTCTTTAAATTTTCCAATTACCTTTTTATTAGATCCATCAAAGATGTCTCTTCTGCTAAATTCACTAAGGTCAAAATAATTCTTATTCCGCTTGTAATATTCATATAAATCTCCCGTCTCAAGTTCATAGCAAAGACTATCGGTATCCGTCATTAATAATTTAGACTGCCCTGAAGGAAAGTCCTTTTTAATAACGTTGTAATGAAAGTCATACATCAAGTATTTACTAAGATCTAAAATACTAAATCCACAATAAATAGGTTTTTCCATTTTAATTGTTGTAACACCTAATTCTACTCCAACATAATTCTCTCTATAAATTTCCATACGTTTGAAGTTAGGTTTGTTTACTAATTTATTTCTACGGATTTCTTCTGTTGTAAGTTCTACTTTTGTTCTCTTCCTTAAATTTTCCATGGTCTTTCCAAACACAGAATTGTTCATCAATTTATAGAAGTCCTTCTCAAAAGCATTTTGAGCTTTCTTTCTCTTCTCAGTGTTGAATGAAATATATTTGGCCAACCATTTACTCTCATTAAACTGGATAACTCTATGGATTCTAGTCAACTTTAATCCTAAAGACAGATAAAGTTCTAAGTTTTTATAATGCAGAATATACTTCTTTTTATCATACAAATTGGGAATTAATTTTTCAGTGAACGATTTGTTGTTAAATTGTAAGTTATAATCACTCAACATTGACTTGTCTACTTTGACACGTTCAGGTGCCAAGGGATAATCATTGTGCAGTTGGTGCAAATCTTTTGGATATTCTAAATTCACTTCCAATGCAAAACCAATACCATCAGTGTCCTTGCACTTATAATACTCGTCTTCACTTGACCACTTAAATCCATCTATTGGTAGATTCTGGGACATGGACCAGCCATATAAATTATTAGCATCCAGATAACTTATGTACGTCGAACGTTTTGTATTGTTGTAATTACTAAGATATTTATTATTAGCTTTTGCATATCTATGTGTTATAGTCGAAATACCACCTCTGATTCCTTTCTCAAAGAATAGAAACATATCAGGATCTGTTATTAAGTCTAACTTAACTCCAGTCATTCTTAACATCGCATCCCAACTCAGACCCGGTGAAGTATAATAATGCAAACAGTCTAGTTCGTAGTTCTCAAGACATACAGCTCTAAACTTTTCAAACACACAAGTCAACAATAATACATCAGTTTTTAAATATAGATCATGATAGTCACCTAAATGTTTACATTCGTATTTTACAAATACCATTTGAGCATGCTCATATTCTTCGTCGGTTATATTTGAATCAGTCAATTTACTGTAAAACTTTTCTTGTTTGGGTAAACGAGTCTTAGTGAATTTATCGAACGAGTTCATATACTCATAAGGATAGATTCCCTTTTTAGTAAGTAGTGAAATATCATTGTCAAATTCATCATTAATGTAACTGAAGTCATCAGGTTCTA
The DNA here is from genome assembly GCA_945261195.1 of Cryptosula pallasiana. Taxonomy (NCBI): domain Eukaryota; kingdom Metazoa; phylum Bryozoa; class Gymnolaemata; order Cheilostomatida; family Cryptosulidae; genus Cryptosula; species Cryptosula pallasiana. The sequence goes on from CALYOO010000494.1 coordinate 5,504, forward strand.
AATTAGCGGTTAATTTAGCCAGACTCGAAGCCATAAATGCAAAGCTGTCAATAAATCTCAGTTTATTCCTGGTAAACAATGAGAAACTTATAAATCGTTCCATATTATTGGGAATAACAGAGATATCCATTCTATCTCTTGGGTTAATCTCAAATCTATGCAATTCTTTTATAATAAAATGGCTGTCATATCCCTTTAGGTTGTGAAACACAACAGGAATAAAAAGTTTATTGTTGTTTATGTTATTGTAGTCTAGGTTGCATCTGGAATGGGCAGCACCCCTGTATTTACCTGTAAAGTGACAATGATCTTTAACTGCCTGCCCTTTGGTCAATTTCTTCTCACAAATATGGCATATTTTAGCCTGTTTAAAGTTATCTAATTCATTACCAGACAATTTCATTGGAACATTAGTTGTTTTTAATATCTCTATTATCTTACTTCTCTCTTTGATCATTGCTTGCAAAAATTTATAAGCAGCATCTTCTCCTCGATAGACAACTGTCTGCTTAGTTCGCCATGGATCATCTTTGCATACAACTTTATATGCAAATCCACAGCATTCATGTTCATGTAAGACACCATCAGAGTTCTTTAATATTGACTCAAAATCACAATAAATAACAAAGGGAACAGGAAGTTTATGTCTATGGTTTTTAAATTCTAATTTGCTACCACTTTCAGGATAACTGATCTTTTGTACTTCTCCACAATTGTTATTATGTTCAAGTAGTAATCTTTCACTGCTGTATGCATGCAAGCAATACATACAAAAGTGTTTCTTGCATGCATTTTTATTATAATCAGACATTAATCTACTGAAGTTTTTTATTAGTACATAATGTTGGTTGGCTGCATTTGAGATTAGTAGCAAATTGACCAGTTTATTTTCCTTGCTTTTTGTGATTCTTAGTGGATAAACTTTGTTGTTATCATCTAATGCGAATACATTAATGGATACAGGGTTTTGTCTCTCAAATCTGTCTATATCTCTAACTTTTACAGGATATTCAATATTTTGCATATTAAAAACATCTTCATGCTTTTTGTATGTAGTTAATCGGTGGACATTTTTAGCAGCGGGATATAATCCGGCAATAACACTCCATAGGAAGCATTTTTTATCATCATTTTGAATGTTAATACATGCCTTTTTATTTTTGATCCTATCCGGAAGTTCAATAAATGAACTCCCGGCTAATGGTTGATAGTTATGTATCTCTACCTGAACAGATTTTATTGCTAAGTACACAACATTTGAAGAATTCTCACTACCATCTATTCTACTAATGCTGGTTAATCTCTCAAATAAAGAATCAATATCATAATCTGATGAGGACACAACCGTTTGCTTGGTGGATGACCATGTTGTTCTTACATCATGATATACCTTATAAAAAATCTCTTTTCGCATTCTTAACTTTATATTTTTAAAGTACTGAAATGATTCACGAATGATCCTATCAACATCGTCTTTAGCTGCATCTTCAGTCAATGGATACTTACCAATATTTCTTATGCTTTTTGCCTTATCAGATTTAAGATCAAGTGTTACTATAATATCCTTTCCATTGAATGCTTGCTTAGTATGAGCATTATTTAGATGTTTACCTATTTTATTGGTAAATGTACCTCGATTTATGTTTTCTACTTTTTGCTGCCTAGTTAAAAGATCAACCATTTGTGTTTTATCAGTGTATATTAATGGATTAGAATTTGCTTCTTCATTTCGAACATTTTCTGGTAATTTATTAAATCTTTCGCGCAATTTAGTCATATCCAAATTCATCAATAATTCTGGAACACTACTCATATATCAATATGATATGTTATTTCTTTAAGTTATTTTACTCACGCACAATCGACAGCTCTTCTTTATAAAATGACCCAATAATATCCTCATTTTGCAAATCTTTTAGCTTATATGTTGTTGGATAAGTATCTAAAATTTTATCAATTACAAAGACTTCAGATGTAAAATTTGCCAAATATCCTCTTCTAAATTTTCCTTTGTGCTTTGAGATTCTCACTCTATCACCGACTTCAAAAGCAGGTGTATCAGTTTGTTCTCTTACGTCATCATATAGATTGTCACCAACTTTAATAGCATTCTTTAGTTTGCTTGCTTCGGTTGGAGTCATTTTGATTGATGAGTGGTAAGAGTTATTATAATTAGTTACAAACTTTTCTAGCACATGAACCCATCGCTTCGTGTTATTTGCTGAAAAGTACATGTACAGTTTGTCCTTGAGAGTTTTATTAAATCGCTCCACTGTTTGAGCTTTGGTTAAGTTATAGGTCTCAAACCAGCGAATACCTTGTGAATTAAACAACTGTTGTGTCTTTTTAGAAATAAACTCACTTCCATGATCTGACTGTATGAGCAGTGGCTTTCGGCCTTGATTAAGTATATCCTTAAATGCCTCCGTTACTGCCTGGGCTGTTTTATTCTTTAGAGGTCTAGCAATTGCATATTTGCTAAAAATGTCTATGCAAGTTAAAATGTATTTAAACCCATTATTTACTTTAGCAAATGGAATCATTTCCACTAAATCAACCTGCCATTGGTGATTCACACCTCTACTCATTACTCTGCGAGTGTGATGCTTCAGATTGATTTTTTTATGCTTTTGATATGTTTCTTGAGTTTCTAACCATCTTTTAATATCAATGTAGGGTAAACTTGTCTTTCTAACCAAGTCTGAGATTGAAGAATAACCCGTTGAAGGATTGTAATATGTCTCTTTCAATTTGTTTGCGTTAGTTCTACTTAATCCCAACCCTTGTTGAACTTTTTTCTCAAAGAATTTGTATGTTAGGGCGGCGAGCGCTCGTTGATAACCGCCATAACTGTTATTGTTCGCAATTCTTTTACTTTGTTTTATTAATTCTAAGTCAGACTCTCTCCTATCTGTAGCATTGTCAAATTTTGAATATGCATTATCATGAAAGAATGCTGCTAAATCTAAATCATTCTTTGCTATATAATTTTTATTACCAGTCTTTATATATTGGTCAATTCTGTCTTTGTGATTAGTCCCAGGTCCCAATGAACTATATTTACCTACATTAGGGTCCCATCCATGTAATTCAAATGGTAAGTTATTTACAAGGGTGTCAATAACACTTTTTTGGTTTGTCATATAAAAAAGTTAAATAAAGTTGAAATTGTTTTGTCAACGTAATTAAAATAATATGTTTCCTATTAGAGGAATATCACCAAGGATTGGTACTTTCCCTTTTTTAGGGAATAGTAACTTTCCTAAAAGACCTTCACCTTCTTTCTTACTTATGAATTGGCTTTTTTTCGTATTGCATTTGTAGCAATCGCCAGTTTTCCTATATTTGTTGTTTTTTGTTGGAACCACCCGTTCATTTATGGTCTGAGTTTTTGTTTTGCATTTTACACAGTACATCATATATTATATACTAAGAAAAATTTTCATTTAGAAGATAATCTGAATTAGAAAAGTCAGATAATACATGATAAAAAGTCCTATCTCCTTTCATCAATTCATCAGTGACATATATACAGAAGACTCCACATAATTTAGAGTCAAGATGTTGTATTCTATATGTATTGTAAATGCCTTGTTTGCGGGAGTCATGCATTAACTTTTCTATTTCCTTCAGTGGAGGAACTCCAAAAGAATCAAAATATATAATATCTTTTTCATTGCAATTAAAAAGCAAAACCCAGTGATACCCTTTCCCATATTGATTATCAGTATTTATTATATAAAACTTATTCTCTAACTTAACTAAGTTGTCTCGAGCAAAAACACCACCGAAGTATTTATTGTTCTTGTAATAATTTATAATATCTATATTGCTCAGTGGTGTTTTGCCTACTAGTTTAAATAGTTTGACATTCCGTTTCCTGCTCTATTCATTCCTTCACCTCCTAGGAGAGAACTAAGGAGAGGTCCAGCAAGTGATGCTAATAGGGTGCCAATAAATCCCCCATCTTGAATGTTTATTTTATCTAGAATGGCTTCACTTAATCCTTTAGGAACAACATTTTCATCTTCCAATTTCTTCACTGTAGCAACTATTGTCTTAATGGTGCTCGGAGTTAGTCGGAGAGTTCCACCTTCTTGCCCGGCTCTGTTTATACCATCTCCTTTTTTCTTTTGTACTGCTCGATTAGCCAGACCTGAAATTGCTCCAGTTGCTCCAGCCAGTCCAATAGGTGCTACTACATTTTTGAGAAAGGGTAGTACTTTCGGCACCAATTTTATAATGGAATCAAATAACCCACTACCTTGATGTTGAGATGCCAATTGGGTCTTTGATAGTTTAATTCTTATATTCTTCTTATTTTTTAGGGCCTTGTCTAAGCTTTTTGATTGCCTATTGGTGAGATTGATGGGATGCCCTGTATGATTCTGTTCTGGCTTAATAGTAATAACGGCTTCTTTGCCATTAAGAATTGCATTTCCTAGCTTTTTAATCTGATAATCAGTTACCTCCAGTTTTCTGGGAAAATATGATGTCATATATTATCATTATATATAATATTTCTTTCTATATTTCTTTTCACATCTTGGTAAAGGTATCACACCTAAGTCATTGACAAACAGCTCCATTTGATTAATTTCACTAAGTAGGTCATTTTTATTGTATTTTGTACCTCTTATATAGAATCTTAATTTAATTAGCATTTCATTATACATGTTAAAGATTAATAGTGATCGTTCTATTTTTTGATCTATTTTTAAACCCTTTTGCACACCTATTGTTGACACAATAGAAGCAACACTTAATACACTAACTAATGGCATGACCGTAATTGCTGTAACTATTGCAGCTGATGTAATTACGGATATAAAAATATTTGTAGTAATATTTACAGCATTGAAAATCTTAAAATTTTTTTTATAAATATAAGCACGTCGGTGACATGTTAAATATAAGTTTTTAAGAAATTCATATTTTTCATCATTTACAAAGATGGTATTAAAGTCGATGACCTTAGATTCGTCAAGAGTTTTCTTTGCACCCATATATTATATTATATATTTATATAAAATGTTCGACTTCTATGATCTTGTGAAAAATACAAACCATTATATTAACAATAAAAATTCCTTAATAAAACACCCTGCTAGAATTTTAATAGTAGGCGCTAGTGGAACTGGGAAAACAAACTGTTTGATGAACATCATTAATCACATGAATGTCTTTGAGAGATTCTATATTTTTGCCAGAATGAAGGGTAATGATGCACTTTATGATGATTATTTAATTCCTTATTTGCAATCAAAAGAAAAGAAGCATAAAACAACTTTGTTAGTAGCATATAGTAACAGCCTCGATGATTTGCCACCAGTTACTGATATTGATGATAGTCGGCAGAATTTGATGGTCTTTGATGATATGATCAATCAAGATGAGAAGGATCAGAAGAAAATAGCTGACTATTTTTGTATGGGAAGAAAAAAGAACTGCACCATTGTATATATTTCACAAAATTACTATTCCATCCCGAAAGTAATTCGTGGTAATGTGAATGTAATATGCATTTCACAAATTGTATCAAAAAAGGATAAAAGGGCAATTCATAATGATATAAACCGTGGTGAAGAATTTGAAGAGTTTGATAGACTATGTGAACTTGCTAAAAAAAAGGAAAGAGGGATACTTATGATAGTAGATAATGATTATCATGTTAACCCAGATTTAAAATAAATATTTTAATAAAACTCTTCTATATAATATATGCCTTTCAAAGACATTGACCTTGATGAGTTAATTACACAAAAAAGGATAGAAAATGAAGTCTTAAAGCAAGTTACTATTAACAACAAATTAAATACATCTACTTTAGATGGTTATCGGGATAAATTAAATGCAATTGAATTAGTCACAGGTGAAAAATATGATTTCCCATCTTTTTCGGATAGAGTTAAGCAAGAAGAAGACCTGGGTCCACTCAATATGCAATTAGATGAGATAAGAAAACAACTAACTGCAAGCCATCAACCTCAACAACAGCAAATTGTTTACAGAAATCCTAATGCTGAATTTCTCAGAAACACATATCGAACAGTTATTGGTGATGATATTAGCCTTGATAACGAAACAAATGTAACTGCAGCAATTCAAAGAGTTGGTGACATAAAAAGAGGGGTAAGGAATAAAGAGTCACAAGTGTATAAAGATTTATCCACCCTAAGTGAATATCTAAAAGGTTATAGAACAGCAAATTTTTCTGCTCCACCAAGAAGGAGACTGCCTAGTGCACCACCTACTATACAAATAGAAGAATTCCAAGACCAAGAAGGTGAAGGACTTTTTTCAAATATCAATGAAGTAGTTGAAAAACTCAAAGTACTTATTGGTGAAATGTCCTCAGGTAACGAAAATATCAAGCTGAAGAATGAGGCAAATGATATTTTAGAATATTTACTACGAGCCAAACAAATAAATAAGCAGCAATACCTTAAGACAATGGATATAATTTATAACCTGTAAATATATGCAGTCAATTGAAATTAATTCAAGCAACAGCAAAACAGATAAAGATAATGTATTACGCTACAGGTTTACCCAATCTATTAAACTTGATGGATATTGCAAATTAGCATCGTGTCATATGTGGTATAATTGGAAAAATATCACTTCAGATCTGTTAAACAATACATATGCAATAGGAAGAACTGATGCAAAGCCAGGAACCAATCCTAAAACAGTAGATCTCCCTGATGGATCATATCCTATAAAACATTTAAATGAGTACATTAGATGGAAGTTAAAAACGTCTGGAGAAGGAGTTGATTATGACATCCTTCAAGCAAACATCGTTTCCAATAGAGTAACTATCACATTAAAAGGTAATTTAATATTATATCTGTCTGGTGGATTGAATTATTCGTTAGGCGGGACTTTAGATAAAACCAGATCTGTCAAACTGGAAGCTCCTCTAAATAAAAATTTTGATTATGTCCCGAAAATTGAAAATGTAACTAGTGTTAATATTAATTGTAACATTGTGAATAACAGATACCAGACAGAAAGTAAACTTTTATATCAATTCACTCCCTCAGAAACATATGGATCATTAATATTTTTGGAGCCAAGAAGTGTTTGGAAGCAAACAAGACAAGCTTATGAAACTGAAATAGAAATTAGGCTTACAGATCAAGATGGCAAAGACTTGGATATCGAAGATACAATGAGTTTTACAATAGTTATTGCAGATGAGAAATTTATTAGTAATTAGTATATATGCAAAGACGTACAAAATATTGTTGCAATTATGGGTATGTTTCTGGTAGTGGGATTTTTGATAGCATTGTGGATATATACAATTCACTTCCTAATATTCCAGATCCTATAAAAGACAGTCTGGAAGATAGTTTACTAAATATAGGAAAGAAAGGAATTTCTGCAATAGGAAGTAGAGCGGGTGATAAATTAGCTGATCTGATTATTAACAAACCTAAAGAAAGTAAACCAAAGAAGGATAAAACAATAGAGAATGCTCAAATAAAGGAACCAATCAAAAGTACCAACACGAAAAGTGAAGAAGATATACGACGAGAGGTACTAGAAGATTTGAAAATTATACCAAAAAATTCTAAAAAACTGGTTTATGGAGAAGGGATTAGATATTTATAATTTATAACACTTATAAATATATATATATATATGACAGACTTTGAAAGTATCAATGAGCTCTTTGGTGATAACAAAAGATTACCAAAGTTTGCAAAGAAAGAATTTTTAAAGATTCATCCTGAAAATACTACCTATGTCGAAGGCACTGGCATAAAATATAACTGTCGGAATATAGCAGATAGATTAGTTTTATATCATGAAGGATATATTCTTCTAAAAGTGAGGGTGTCACGAGCTGCTCTTGCTGATGGAGAAGCAATACCTAAGAATAGTTCAGAAATGATAACACAATCTATCATCAGGCTCAATAATCAGGAACTTGATAATACGAGGCACAATAATATTTATGTGGATATTTTAAATGCTCTCGAGTACAGTCATGATTATGGAAAAGTTGCTGAAGAGAATATGTATGCGTTTGACACTACTTATGCTCACATAAATACTGTAGCTAACATTGTTGATGTTGGAGAATTAACAAGAAAAAGTATGCTACCTAATGTTGCTGCTAATCGTCTTGACTATAGTGTAGCAATTCCACTGACTTGTCTCTCAACATTTTTTAGATCTCTGAGTAGTCCGATTATTAATAATGAAGTTGAACTCGAAATAACATACAGGCTAGCAAACAGCGTAAGGTGTGTAGCTGGGAATGCATTAACAGTCGCAATACAAAACAGTGTATTAATAGTTCCAGCTGTAGAACTAGATGTAAAATATCAGCCTAAATTTCTCCAGCTCTTAAGCAAAGGACATGAAGTCAAAATAGTTTGGAACAGGCTCCGAACACATACTCGCACAGTTACAGCTAATCAAAATTTTGATGAGCAACTTGAACCCTCAATAAATGGTGTGCGTCGGCTTTACGCAGCTGTCATTCCAACAGTATATCACAACAATCAGACACATGTAGGTAGTGTCAGCGAAGTAAAATTTGATAAGACAAACATTGAAATTGACAGCGTCAACTTTTACCAACACGACATTGATTCCGACAGAGAACATTACGCATTGACAAAAGAATGCTTTAATATGCAGGGAAATGATCGCAATACAGGCGCTTTACTCAGCTACTCCAACTGGCTTAACGTTCATAGATATTATTGCTTTGATCTCAGCAGACAAAAAGTTTTCGATATTGATCCTAGGAAAGCGCAAAGTATTCGGTTTCGAGCCAACATAAGTGCAGCTGGTACTGCTTACTTTTTTCTGTTAAGAGAGCAGACATCCATAATTAATTTAACAGATTCATTTAAAACTAGAACTATTTAAGACAAACTCTGGAAACATTACATAAATACAACTAATAATGATGCAAAAAAATTTTTCATCGGTACTCAGATTACTGCTGTATCGTTACACAAGTGAAAAATGGTGTTATCTGGATAATTATATTACAATACAAACTAATAATTTTGCATCATTATTGGTTTGTATTATATAATGAGCCAGATGCCCCATTTATCACTTGTGTTGCCTACACTTTGTACCTACCTGAACATGTACTGTAAATATAAAAATTTTAAATAGCAACTAGCTTTAGTTTGTTTCTTTCCTTTTCAGTTCTGCATTCAAAAACGGTTTTGTTCACATTTACATACATAAATAAATACATACATATTTGTTTTTCATTGTGATATTACACTATTGTGATATTGTATCTGTTATTTGTTCCTGGACTGGCAAATCCAAATTGAGGTTTGCTAATCTCATTCTACAAGCATGCAGGCATATGCATTTATATCACATGGGTACATAAGATTAAAAAATAAGATCAATTTAAGATTAATGGAAAAGATTAAGACTAAAAATTCTTAATCTTTGACAGCCCTTATAACTACTGTGACTATTCGTTATTATTGTTTGTTGTTGCATTTGTGTTATCATCATCAACTTCAAGTCCAACATTGTTTATTATTATTACTTTGTTTAATTACGAATGGTAGCAATGGTGAAATATTGTTGTTGCTTTCATGTATAGAAATGATGAGTTAACCATATTTTGATAGTATATTACATGTTATAATAATTTTTAGCAAGTAATTTTTATTGGAATAGTAATTATTATCAAAAAATAATTATTGTTATTTTCCTTTAATTTAACTCTGCTTTTGTGTTATTCATTTGCATTTTGTTGACCTAGAGTAGCCCTTTACACGTTCCTGCTCTCCATCCACCATACGATGTTCTCCATTCAATATCCTCCTCTCCATCCACTGTATCATATTCTCCGTCCACTATTCCTGCTCTCCATCTCCAAACTCCTTGCTCACCATCTATCATGTCCTGCTCTCCATCCATCACCACCTGCTCTCCATCCATGATCTTCTGCTCTCCATACGCAATCCCATGCTCTACATCTACCATCTCGTGCTCCCCATCCACAATCTCGTGCTTTACATCTACCATCTCGTGCTCTCCATCCGCAATCTCGTGCTCTACATCTACCATCTCGTGCTCTCCATCCACAATCTCGTGCTCTACATCTACCATCTCGTGCTCTCCATCCACAATCTCGTGCTCTACATCTACCATTTCCTGCTCTCCATCCATCATTTCCTGCTCTCCATCCACCATATCATACCCTCCATCCACTATATCTTGCTTTCCATCCACCATGTCCTGCTTTCCATCTACCCCCTGCTCTCCGTCCATCCACCATCTCATGCTCTACAGACACCATATTCTGCTCTGCATCCACCACATCATGCTCTCCATCCACTATATCCTGCTCTTCATCGATTATATTCTGCCCTTCATCCACCATCTCCTGCTCTCCATCCATCATCTCCTATTCTCCATGCATTATCTCCTGCTCTTCATCCACTATGTCATACTCTCCATCCACTATATCCTGCTTTCCATCCACCATGTTCTGCTTTCCATTTACCTGCTCCTGTTCTCCATCTAGGATTTCCTGCTCTCCATCAACCATCTCCTGTTCTCCATCCACAATCCCGTACTCTACACCCAACATCTCCTGCTCTCCATATATCAACCAATTCCTGCTCTGCTCTCCATCCATTCTACCCCTTTGTTCATTTCATCACTTACTGTTTCTGCAACTAACACGATGGCAGATTTTACTGTCAAGCATTTTGACAAAAATCACTTCAGTATGATACTCTCCCGATTTGGCGCGGTTTCCCCTTCTTCCAAGTCTCACTCTTGGCCCCTCACTTTAGGTTGGCAAGCCTGGCGAGGGATTTGTGTTTATTGGAGTTTTTCAACCCCCAATGAAGGGGACACAAACATACGGTGTGACTTATGTTGGCCTAGTGGTAGTAGGCATTAATTTGTAAATGATTATTATTATTAAGTATAATAATTACTAATAATTATCTTAAAATATAATAATAATTACTGGTTAACTGCAAGTCTTCCATTATTATTACTGTTGATGTTAGCAATGACTTTGTTGTATACCGCTTGATGATGATGATCATTAAATTTATAACAATTAGCATCATTATCGTCAAAAAATGAAATTTATCACCATAACAATAATGATTGTGTATATCTTTATCACTTGCTTTATTCATCACCCTACTTACTTTTATCTGAACCCTACGATGTAATATGTTCATTACTATAATTGTTTTACATCTACTAGTTGTAAAATGTCTGATATATATTATGACAGTACTACTTCATTAAAAAAAACTTGACATCTTACCACACTCACCTCTCAAACAAGATATATTATAAAACATATTTAGTCATATCATAAGTTCTCATGATAAAACACTTCCTCCTAAACAGACAATTTTGCTAATGATAAATAATAATCAATTGTCACTGAATTGGATGAGTAACAGCACTTATGCTGCTCCCAATTTTGAGAGAATTTAATTTAAACTTATTTAGGTTGAAAGGTGTTCAAAAATTAATGCGGAGTTGTCCTCTTGTCGGTAAAGCGATTCCTATGAACGCAGTTAGCACTGGCCTGGACGAATTTTTTTCCTGAAGATGCAACAAGTTAAATAGAGCCATAAGGCGAGTTTTTGAAATTTTGGCTATATGTATAGAAGTAGATCCTTCTAATTATTGGCTATGTGCAGAAACGTTTGTGATTACAAAATTTTTTTTTTCAGTTTTTTATAGTTTTCCAAAAATTAGAATTTTTTGTTTTTATGGTAGAGTTGCTATTACGAACAAACCAACATTCACGTGACAGTGTTTCATAATAAAAATCGCAAAAGCATAAACATATGACTCAAGTTAACATAACATGGTATTATGAATGTAAAAAGGCTGTAAAACGTAACAGAATATGCAAATGTTCTACATTCAATGGCAGATTTTGAAGTTTCTTTTCCATTGGAAATTCCATCTATTCTGTAAGTAAGTGACATGGTCGATCAAGCTTGCAAACACCTAGGGAGCATGCCTCTGTTACTGTTATGGTACATCCTCTCTGTCTGAAATGACATAAAAAGCATTATGAATCAAAGCAAGATAATATGGTGACATCAGTTGGTTTCACAGCTGTAAATAAGTGCCAGAAATGAGACGTGAACAGGGACCTGGTGAAAGCCATAATTCAACTTCTCATGCGACCTGATAATCTGCGCTTTATTATGTCCAGCAGACATTTACAATTTCATTCATGTGCTATCATTTGAAAGTTTTCTGTTTAGTTGAAATTAATTTTTAATGATGTTTACTTATGCGTAACTTCAATACTAAAAGTAATTATTAAAAATTGTATATTTTACCCAAAACAATAATAAAACCGACAATAAGAACAGCTACAATGAAATGTTATTAATTATAGTAATAATAATTGCGCTGCATAATGGAAATTGTTCGCATTTATCAGTTACATACTGAGAGATTGGTCCATGGGAGATGTTCACGATTAATTATTATTTCAGATTCATAAAATACGCAATAAAAACAAGTAGTGACATTAGATAACTATGTGTTATGTAATACTGATAGTGACTTGGATCTGAATTATTTATACTATATTACCACAGGGCCACCAAATCTACAGATATGGAGCATCATTAATTTATGTTAAGAAAGTTAATTAAACATATATCACAGGATTATGACTTTGCTGTATCAAAATTATGTCAATTAATTTAATGTTTTTTACATGTACAAAGTAAGAAAAGATTTCATAAAAAAAGTTTTAAAAGTTATATGCTGATCCCTGTCACTTTCTTGGCAACGTCACACTACTATGAAAGCTGCGGTAAACGCCTTAAAATGGAATAAATGTAAGTTAGTTATTGTCTTCTAATAATAATTTGTATCATTAGTAGCGTGATTTCGGTAGCATCAGTTTGGGGAGACAAATACCACGAGATCTATACTGAGGAACATAGCAAAAAATGTATAGGTTTGAAAAACCTGCAAAGCACAATACGGTTTGACTAATATCTTAATACAGGTTAGCCCATGAATAATACTTCCTATGCCTAGCTGACTAACAACACAATTGACAACAGTTTTAATATGGGTTTCATTTTAAAAATGTAAAAGTTTTACAAAACTCAATTTACCCAAGTTTGTTAAACAATATCGTCAAATATGTCCACTATTTAAACATTAGTTTAAAATCAGAAAGCGCGATACAGCTTTGCATAACTTCAAACTAAACATTCAACATAAATGGTAAATGCTTATTTCTTTGAAGCTATTGTCTGTTCTGGGTCGAAGTAACAAACTGGCATTGTAGATGTAAAGCTAAAACTTAAAATGTTTTTTATGTTATAATACATACATAATACTAAAAGTATGGACACCTTGTTTGCATTTCAGTACTGCGATCTCTCAATAAATGTCAAAAACATCTTTATGAACATTGTGCATAACTCTCCTTGAACAAATTCGCTAAAAGAGCACACTCTTGGCTGATTATTGGCGCATTGATCAGTTTTTGTTAGAATTCGTTTTAATTCTATACCCAAGCTGTTGCTCAGACCAGGTATAATGTTATCCCGAAATATTCAACTGCTATTGGCAAAAATCAAAGTTGTCTCGATACTGGATCAAAAGAATTCAATTGCTGTAAAAACCCAGCATCATTGTAATTTTTCCAGATTCACGACATTGTCTCACAACATTACAATTTTAGTTATCGGAAAGAAAATCTCAGTGTGACAACGATTAATCAAGCGGTTGAGGATGAAAATACATCTAATTTGTCTCCTTAGCCATGAGGAAAAATTTATGCACAAATATCAATTCTTCATAAAAAATTACAAGCAAAAGCCAAAATGAAATGCGAATGAAGTATCCACACTTTAATGCTATTTATATGAAACAATAAAATTTGTCTTTAATGGAGTTGTGACTGGGGTTATTCCCCCTTATAGGGGGCGCTGTGCACATCACACCGGAATTTGTTAAAAGTTTTATATAGAGTACAATGCACAAACACGGAATTATGATGTTGCAATTAGAATAAACAGGCTATTGCAATGCGATTGATATAATTGAACAAGCCACGGAGTTTACAGGGCTATAGCAGATTACACGTACATAATTTTTTAATCACACAAGTGTAGCTATAGAGCATAATAATCATTAAATAACCACGATGCGGTCAGCGATTATATACGATCATTGGTACAGTAGTTAATAAATACTATAACACACCAACAATAATTAATTTATTTAACGCAACGTTTACGTGTAAATGGATTGTCTGGTATCTGTGCGGGAAATAATAATAATACAAGTAATTAATCATTAGCATCTATCCACACCTCTATGCAACTATTATTATAAATGACAATAAGAATTTAATGTGGTGATAATTTTTTATAATAATACAACCAATTATTCATTTTTTTATCATGACTGATTTATTAATATAATAACTATAAATAATAATAATATAAGTTGTTACTAGTATAATTATTATTTATTATTACAAAATTATAAGAAGCATCACATTAATAATTATTATTATCGTAATAACAATTCAATAATAACCTTAATAATTACAATAGCAATCATAAACCGTAGAATCATAATTATAAATGATTATAACAAATAAAAAAAATAAAAAATTAAAATAATTATATAAGAAAATAGTTAGAATAATGATAACACGGACATCAGAGGCTTGCCGAAAAGAAAAGGGAGACGATGCGCCCGTTACTAAATGTGTTAGTAATAACCTAGCTTTTTCACTCAGTTTCAATGAATTGGGTTTGTGATATTGAACCTTTTGCAAGCGGCCGGATATTGCTACGAATAGTTTTTATTACAGGACGCATTGTCTCTGTTACTTTTTTCGGCAAGCCCCGGAGTTTCGTGGATAATAACTGTAATAAATAATAATTGAAAAAACTGTAAAAAAATAAAAATCTCTGTTGCTGCAGGTAGATTTGATGCTGCTGTCTTTAAAAATAGTGTAAAGTGTTTTTAGGGACATGTCATTATAGTATACGATTGACAGCATGGAAGCTATCAGGAAAAAACTGTCACGAGTCTGCATGAAGTAACTATATTTCATACTACGAACGATGGTGACTTCCGGTTGGATGTAGAACGTTCAAAGAGAGATGACTCTTAATGTCACAACACCATTAAAACGCCAGTTTGTTACTAATCATGCATGGCTCACTGCGGAAACTAAATGAAAATGATATTGACAGCAAAAGTAATAAATTAGTGATACTTTTCTTATAAGCTTATTCTTATTATTAGCATTGATTAATATTATTCAGATGTAGTACCTACTTCGCCCATGGGTTATTAATTATGATAATTATTATAATATTATAATATATTATTTCTTACAGCACAGCCTGAGACTAAAATCAACTGTAACAGACCTGAAATCAGTTATATCTTAAAAAACAACAAATTAAAAGTAAAATAAATAAAAACTACTAATAAAATACTAATGAGATATCATTAAACAGTATTATATATTTTACAAATAATAATAATAATAATAAATATTTTTATCATCATTTCATAAGCAACTAACATAGAATAGGACTGTTATAAATAAATGATCTTGTTATATTCATCGTAAATAATTATTATTATTGTTATCATTCTATTCCTAAGTCAGACAGTTTTAGGTATGCTTTATTTTAATAATTAGCATATAAAAGCAAATGCAAAAAAATAGCAATTATTATTATTATTAATAATAAATAATAATGAATCACTTATTTCCAGTAATAATAAAATTAAAACTAAGAAAAGGTTGGTAGGATGATTAGTTAGTAAACAGTAGTAGTTAGATAGGTAGGTAATAGTAAGTAGTAGTATGATTATTATTCTTGTAACTTCTAAGACTACTACTACTACTGCTACTGCTGCTGCTGCTGCTGCTGCTGCTGCTACTGCTACTACTACTACCTGCAACCAACTACTAGTAGTACTACTACCACTATTACGTGGTGATTTCAAGTGCTAAAGATCATAGTGATGTTAGGAAACCTAGATTTAATAGATATTATCTTTAATCTAAACATAACATAATAAAAATAATAATTCTAACTTCGTTATAATCATAATAAAAGTCTCATCTGTTGTGTTTGTCGTTCGTCGTCGTTGTTGAGAATAATGAGAAAAGTAATAAAAATTACCACTACTTACCAGGGTCAACTAGATGTTAAATGATGATCAATTAGATTTCTAATAGTTCCTTGACACTAAAGAAACTTAGAGATGGTTGTTGGTTTTATTTGCTAGAGGGTTTATTTTCTAATGACAAATAATAATTGCAGTGAAAATAAAATGAGAAGAAAAATTTTGCTGCAGAAAATGACCTTGGCCTAGCCAAAAGAGGAAAATTATGACTGTTGCTGGATCACTGACGAAAAACCCGTACTACAATAACAGGAGTAGGGGTTATTGAATAAATCGTCTAGTGGGCATCGCCGAGTTTAAACTATACGAGAGTGGGCGAACGACTAATATCAAATATTGGCGCGCCTGTTGGCGTGGCAAAAATGTGTGTGCGCGCAAACTTGGGGCAAACCGTGGAATATTGACAATTATTTGGTGTGCGCGACACCGACAGGCGTGGGTTGGCGCCAACTGGCGCGCACACCGACAGGAACTTCCACATTACCTAATAATTACATTGCAAACAAAAATCATAGTTGTTGATTGCGTGTTACATTTGCTATTAAAACTTAATTATATTACCCTGAGCCTAAAAAAACAAGTCTGCTCATACGATTTCACTTGTCATGTAGAAATAATGTCATTTCACACTCAATGCTATCCACTAGTATAGCTTCTGCTAGTGTTTTGTAAAAGCTCATATCAACTAAATTAATAAACATTCACCTATATGAGGAGTTTTACAAATTATTGCAATTCTCACCGGCCGTTCCATGTCAGGACACAATGCGCTGTGACACAAGATACCAGAGCCGCATTTTTATGCTTATAGTATGTATATAGTACTGAAATCATGTGTCTGATGTGATAAGCATCATGAGAAACATGGGCGTCTACACATTCAAATGTGTACTGTCTTCATCAGGTGCAGCAAATACTTTGCATATCTATCATTTCGTAGACTTGAGATGATATATAAAAAAGTGTGCATACCGTTAATATAGGTTTCTAGGTATGCTTATTAGATTTTATTCTGTATTTTCAGACCATGCTCTTGTTATTGCTTTCCCCTTCCCATTTAACAAAATTTTTGCCTGTAACTCAAACCATTTAGCCAAGAGTAGTGTTGATGTACTTTTAAGGAGTTGTTGCAGAATTTACAGTTTTGTTATGCTAATTGAAAGTACCTTTGAAGTTTGATCCTGCATAAAATATATTTTCCAATAACTGCAAGAAGTTTTAGTACATGAGCACTAATTCTGAAGTGACAAATGAATCTGGCTTTGATTCCAAAGTCTTGGAGTGAAAGGCTTTTACTGTAGAGGACCGCAATGTTTGAGTAGTTAATGTACAAATAAACACATTGCTGATAGTTCCTTTCATGAGTAAGAAGCACTTGCTTCATCTTATATTACTAGCAGCATATAGCTGACCTTTAGAGGTTAGCTCTGTCCCAAGCAACTATGGCACAAATGAAAGCACATCATCGAAATACCATATATGGAGAGCCATCTTATTCCTACAGACGAGTAATAAAAATTGAATGACACGTTTCTCCCATCTGTAGTCATCTCCATCCATTTACAGGACTCAGTCCAACAGAGTTCTCTCTCCATTAACCTCCTGGGATTGTAAAGCTATGTCCTTTAATCTGTCATTCAGTTAGCACCGGCACACTTATGCAACTCATTGGCTTGGTAGTTGTTGAGTTATGGTCAAAGTATAAGAGCTGTTTTAAAAGGGAGAGGTAGGAAGACGGCTGGCAGCGTATATTGGGATGAGTAACTACTTACAAAGTGAATCTATGCTGAAATTGTAGATGGTTAACTCTTTGATTTCCATTCTCCTGATGCTCCATCGAAGCCTTTAGTGTTGTAGAGTAGCATCCGAGTTCAGAGCACCAGGTGGAGGGGGTGTAGCAGAGCAAGGAACTAGTTTCAGCTAACTTGCTGTTAGAAGTTAAATTGTAGGGATGGATCACAGCTGTGACAGTGGATGTGAGGAAAAGCTTTATATTACTATGATAATTCCATGTACAACTATACCAAAAAGAGTATTAGCGACCTGTCTGTCAAAAAGAGCATAAAAAATATTATGTGTTTGCAATTCAGTACATCCCAAATTGAATCGGAAATTAGTTTAGAACATAATGATTATTAAATGAGCTATCATAAATTATCAATCAAATCACAAAGAACACAACTCCCAATTTTGGGAGTGACTGCAAAAACAGTACAAGTTGAATCTCTATGAGCTAGAATAGTTTGTTAAACTTCCCTTTCCATTTAGTAAATTTTGAACAGTTGTAGCGATTTTGAATCATCTTTTAAGGCTTTAAACCTGTTTAACAAAATGAGAAAAGCAACTCTATTATTGCAAGTTATTTAGTGTTCCGTTTCATTTGCGACCTATGAACAAAATAAAGAAATGCCGTTGATTGATTTTATTTCAGTGTGCAGTCTTTTGTCAACTCATGAGCGCTGAACCAAACAAGTATTTCTTGATTGATTTTATTGCTAATGTGATTGTTTTTATTGCAATTTATTTGGAGGAAAAGGTCACAAATACTTTTATTCCACTTTTAGCTCAGTTTGAATTTTCTACTTATATTATGTCTTATCACTCACGTTGTATTCCGGAGGATTTGAGTATGTTGAGCTCGGTGGTCCCAGTTTTGTAGTATGCAAAATTCCACCATCCACAAACAGGCTGTAGTCTAATGACGCATAGAGAGATTTGTTGCAGTTAGTGCCATCCCTTTTCAGGACTTGAACACTTACGTTATTACCAACTGCAGTTGTGCTGCAATCAATAGTGTGAAGCATGTCCGTTTAAATTTTCATGATTCGAATTATGGCAGATCTGGCTTTTGCTAGGAAATGAAAGTGTTTTTTTTGGGTCTTTAAACTGAAGAAGCTATATAAGTTAAACAATGCCTCTACAAAATATTGTGGGAGCTAAAGCGCCTGGAGCAAACAAAAGTTGAAGCTAAACTTTATTCCTCTCAATCCATCAGAATATATAGACAAGTGATTTCTAAACGTTGTAAACAGACTGAAAACTAGTTCAATTTGTGAATATTTTTTCAAAACATTGATGCTGAAGAATGTCTTCTTTAGTTTTATGGAAACATGTGAGCTCAATAGGCAACTGCAAATAAGACAGCAACACCTTTTTGAGGTTTACGTGCTTGTACCGAGCCAGCTCTAAGTCTCACTCACCCCCTGTACTTCACAAAAATGACTTTTTCTAGTCAAAAATGCCATCTACATATGCCGTAGCAGTTTTCAGCCGTTCAGCATAGCAAAGAAATATCAAATCATGTATAACAATGATAGTACTCGTAGTGTATGATGAAAAGCATTTGATAGTCATTTTTTTGTACTGTAGTTGCACATATGTTGACTTGGCCCATCAGAAGCCTTCATGGTCAAAGTTATCACATCTCTGCAATGTGGAAGGCTCATGAAGAAGACACCAAATGTGAATTTACTCGTAAATTTTACTAGTAATGATAGATAAACATCAATTGATGGTGAGGATTATTAATTATGAATGTTGATTTGTTGATTAAAATAATCACTAGAACAAAATCTTGCAAAAACATAGGTATTAACCCTTTCTTACAGTATTGTTGTTATTGCCACTTTTTGTTGCCTTGCTCAATTATTAATTAAATTAATTAGCTTTTTTCAGATCCACCAATCTGATATGGAAGAGTTGTTCTCGAAGGAAACTTGCTACTGCTACTATTTTATTTGCACTATTTAGTAAATGATTATACTATTAATGATGTACACACATACACTCATGTTTTTTTTATATGCATATCATTGATAACTGATAAATTGATAACCATAACCAATGGTGGTATTGGACATAAATAAATAATTCATTCATGATAGTAACTATAGTATTTTTGGCACATTTTAACAAGGCAGTAGAAGGTTGAAACCAAGGGCAAAGATTGAGGATAAATTGGAAATTGTTCTGACTTTTTCAAAATTTTCAAGTCAAGAAAGAGTTTTTCTGTTTGAACATTATATGAAACCAAATTATTTCTCACAGGCTCACAAACTTGTCTAATAATCGAACAAGTTTAATCGGTAACAACACGAACTAATGTACTATTGAGTATTATATTACAGCAGACACTTTGCAAGTGTGGTAGCCAAAAATTTTAATCTGAATAATACTTTTTTGTTGCGGTAAATATGTATAGAGCATAATTCTTTCAGCTTGTATCCACCATCCAAACTAAAAGAGACTTCAAAAATATGCTACATGAAACAAAAACAATACGACATACTGAGTTTATAACTTCTGACGGATTCATGACAATTGTCAAGCACTGAACATAAACTGCTCCTGTGAACTGAGTTGGCTACAACAGTCACACTTTCTGGGAAGATAGTTAAATTTTTTTCAGCATCAATTGTAGGATGATGCGTATATGTGAATGAATTTCATGACTCTTGTGTCAGGGAACCATTCAACATAGCTTTGGTGTGGTGTATCAAATTAATAGTTATCATAAACAATACACAATTATTTAGCAAATCTAACCTAATTGCTGAGAGTCCTAGTAGGTGCAGTAGATGTTGCTCCTTCATTCACTATTGCTGGAGTGGGTAATTTCAGTCTGAACACAGTGGCTCCTAAATAGCTAAAGTTGTATCAACTGACCTATCCCAACAACCAATGAGCATCGTTGGCAAAAACTCTGGTATAATATTGTGGGAGATTTGCATGGTGAGTAAGTGGTGTCAGCCCCTCCCCCCCTCTATCCACCCCCCCCCCCCCATTTTGTACACCACTGGTGCCCTTAACATGAGTTACTACCCCGCCAGAGACCTACCTCCCCCGTAGCTACTCCGAATCCCCTGAAAAAGGGATACCGGCTACCTGGGGTCAATATCCCCCTGTATACATAAATTTGAGCTATTCCGAACCTACCCCGGGCCTACCTCGGGTCAGGACCCCGACCCGGGATCCAACTACATTGATTCCAAGAGCCTGTTCCTCCCTGGAATGGATACTCTTCGCAGAATGGAGACCGGAGCCTTCCTTCTCTCAGGAACCCAGCCTAGGATGTTGTCTATCCTTATAAGGAGTGGAAAGTTGTGCTGGCAGAAAAGAGCGAAAACTGGAGCCCAACCCCAAGATACCATGTGCTCTCTACGTGATTGGATTACTTTGTTATTGTGTGTTGTATTTTGTCTTATCATTGGCAATTTCCTTGTATCGTGTGTTATCATTCGTTGAGCCTTATAAGGTAATGAAACTGTACATTTTGCTCTATAACTAAAGCTGCTGTGCCTTGGGCAGGCAGTTGATATAGTGTAAGCACCCCTTTTGTTTGTGATATAATGAAGTATACTCATTGATAGAACACTACTAATACGTTTGAGTCGAGGACTCTATGCAGTTGTTAGAGTCTGTGGAGATTGACATTGAAGCGAGTGGAGAAAGAGAAGTGGAGAATCCGTTGTGTTAGATAATAAAGGGCTCAAATATATTACATTGGTGGCAGCGGTGGGATATCTGAAGAACAAGGACACAACAGACAGAGAGAGAGAAAAAAGGTAAGAAGTAAGAAGATATAGATAGAGAAGATAGAGAGAGAAAGAAGAAAGAAAATAAGGTGAGAAGATAAGAAGATTGCGAGAAAATAAAGTAGAAAGAAGAGCTAGGAACTACACCAAGCCTGTTCACCCTGCCTACCGCCGTCTTCCCCTCACCCCGAAGTTACCTTGACCCTGTATACGCTGTATACTGCCATTCCCCCTTACCCCGAAGCTATACAGTGCCGGTATAACCCTGTCTATCCTGTATATCTCCATCCCCCTTACCCCGAAGTTATTCCCACCCGGTATACCCTGTCTACCTTGTATACCTCCATCCCCCCTTTACCCCGAAGCTACCCTGACCCGGGATACCC